>OX375880.1:98932904-99130404 GCA_947359465.1 Metellina segmentata | reverse complement strand
CACACCAACCTAATGTGAGGAGTTTCGGCCACGACGTGTTTAACGTGCACCAGCTCCACTTGTGAACGACGTTTTCGGGTTGGATTCGAACTCGTAACTCTTCAAATGATAAACAAAGTATTACCTTTACAATCGGGCTAATGCGACCCTATAAATTGGGTATCTCCAATGAAATTAAACACGACGTATTGCCAAATTGACGGAAAGTCTGGTTTGGGTGCACTAAAAATCTATCTCGTAATATCACTTCATACAAGCAACAATTTATGTAAACAGTCTCTAGGATTGAGTATGCAACGGTTAAGCACACCATCTGAACCTTCCTACAGGCCAGGCACACTGCGGGAAAATATGTTTGAACAGCTGTATATTTCTCAAGATCACTAAGTCGTCTTCTTGTTTGATTTTGGAGCCGACCAACCAGTCTGGTGGTTAAGGTGTTAGTGTCTAGACAGTAACGTTCTTCGAATCCAGGTCAGTGCATGGTTGTTCGCAAGCGTATGGCCTAGAGGCGACTGGTGCACCTTCAATCTGTCGTGACCGAAATTCCTTACATTGGGTTGGTGTGTTAGTTTTGAGTGAGTGTGTCAGCTGGGGTGTTCCCTCATCTTCTGACCGTGGTTCACAATTATGTGGTGTTGTCCTTGGATATTTTTATTAAAGGATTGATCCCCTACCGTCATCAATAGCCCATTGTGTTGCTCATGTACGAAGTTAATTGAAAATACCAAATAAATTTTGCAGTTTATAATTGTAATAGCCCACCAACCGGTATGGTGGTTGAGGTGTTAGCCTCTAGATCGGAAGGTTCCTGGTTCGAATCAGGGTCCGGGCATGGATGTTTGTAAGCGTATGGTGTAGAGGCGGCTGGTGCACCTTAAATCTGTCATGGCCGGAAGTCCTCACGTTGGGTTGGTGTAGAAGTTTGGAAAGTGGGGTGTCAGCTCAGGTGTTTCTTCGTCATCTGACCGTGGTTCAAAATTACGAGGTGTTGTCCTCGGTTCTTCCCTTAAAGGATTGATCCCGGACCTTCGTCAATAGCCCGCTGTGTTGCTCTAGTAGGACGTTAATTAAAAAATTACCTCTTTCATATGACCGTGATTCAAAATTGAGGCGCCCTCCTATTATCGTTTCCTTCAAGGCCGACCAACCGGTATAGTGTTTAAGGTGTTAGCCTCTAGATAGGAAGGTTCCTGGTTCGAATCCGGGCCAGTACATGCTTGTTTGCAAGCGTATGGTGTAGAGGCGGCAGGTGCACCTTAAATGTGTCGTGACCGAAAGTCCTTACATTGGGTTGGTGATTAAGTTTGGAGAATGGGGTGCCAGCTCAGGTGTAGCTTCGTCATCTGACCGTGATTCAAAATTACGTGTTTTTGTCCTCGGTTCTGTCCCTTAACGGATTGATCCCGGATCGTCGTCATTAGCCCGTTGTGTCGCTCTAGTATGACGTTAATTAAAATTACCTTGCCTTCTAATTTTAATAGGCTTGCGAGTTCGAATCCAGCCAGAGACCGTCGTGAACAAAGGGGTCTGGTGTACCTTAAATACGTCGTGGCCTAAAATGTCCTCATGTTGACGTGGTGTGAAAGTTGGAAGAGTAGTGTGCTATCTCAGGTCTTGGCTCGTCATCTCACCGTAGTTCAAATTTATGTGGTGTTGTCCTTTGGATCTTTCCTATTGGGTAATTGGTAATTTTTAGTTAACGTCGTACTAGAGCAACACAACGGGCTATTGACGACGGTCCGGGATCAGTCCCTTAAGGGAAAGAACCGAGGACAACACCTCGTAATTTTGAACCACGGTCAGATGATGAAGCAACACCTGAGCTGGCACCCCACTGTCCAAACTTCCACGCCAACCCAACGTGAGGACTTTCGGCTACGACAAATTTAAGGTGCACCAGCCGCCTCTACACCATACGTTTACAAACATTCATGCCCGGACCCGGATTCGAACCAGGAACCTTCCGATCTAGAGCTTTCCCATTTGGATTTATCCTGTACCAGCGTCTATAGCCTGTTGTATTGCTCCAGTACAACGTTAATTAAAATACCTACCTAATTTTTATGAAAACTAGTTAAATCTTCTTGTAAATCTTCCCTCGTGATTTCACATCCAAATATTTATATCGTTATCGTTGAACCTGTGATGCAGAATTTAAACTTACTTAAATACTACACTGGTTGACTTGGATTTGCACTGTTAAGCGTACACTTGTGGTATATACTAACAACCATCGCAAAGAAGTGGTCTTACAAACCTTTGCTGTGTCAAATCGGGTGTTTTAAGTTGGTAAGAACCAGTTTTTCTTTCCATTGCTTGTAATCGCGCTGTCATTATAAGCTAGTCTATATTTTATAATATCCCAGAGGTTAAATTGGAATTATGGAGCATTGTTTTCCGCTATCCATTTTTTTTAAGTATGATGTTTTCTAGTGCGTAATTTAAGTTGAATAAGGATTATTCAATGCTGGTCTGCAAGAATAATTATGCAAAGGCAATTTATCGATATGTATAGAAAACTAAAACTGAATACTGTTTATGATTTAATATTAATTGCGCGTGAGAATTTTTGATGGTAATGAAAATGGAGTGTTAATACATGCATATTCATGTTACTTTTAAACATCACTTGAACACACATTCAAGTGTATTTTAAATATTCTAGGGGTCCCGCCCCCTGCTTCACTGACGCTCTCCAAACACTGGAGGATTGCGAGGAAGCTAACTCTCTTCGCTCGCATCAATAAGGACATGTGTCCTAACAGAAGGGATTGTTTACAAAATATGATATTCCCCAAAATATTTTTCAAACATAAATTTGTTGTACTCGAACAATTTAGAACTCAAATGAAATTTTGAGCAAATTTTGACTCGAAACCTGAGCGCGGCTTTGGAAATCTAATATCCAGCATGATTGTAAGCTGCAACACAGCTAGACTATTCACTTTTTTTTTCATTAAAATTTCATCCGATAACGCTATTAATTAAGTTGAGGCGCGAAGATTCGTGGTGAACAAACAATCGTACAGTTTTTCCAAAACGCGATAAGAAATAAAGTCTATTTTGTGTGTCACGTAAGAGAATTATATATATATAGATATTCAACTTTAAATTTGCGTCGTCCACCTAAACTTTGGAATTATTCAACACATTTTCTTACTATAAAAATAATATTTCCATTTATTTATAGTATAACTATTACAAAATTTAATTCGACTTGAACACTAAACTCAAACGATGGTTCTGAACAACACTAGCGTCGTTCTTGGTCCTCGGATCTTTCCTTTATTGATTGATCACAAACCGTCGCCAACTCTCCTTTGCGCCGGAACCGCAGTAACCTGGTTGGAAGAGCAACGGATTAGCAACCAGGGGGTTACTAGTTCGAATCCAACCAACGATCGACTAGTACAAGGGGGCTGGTAAACTTTAAAGTCGTCGTGTCCTCAAGTGCACTCACGTTGGTGTGGAGAGTGGGATTCCAACTCTGGTGTGGGTGGAACTGTCGTTCACGGTAAGAAGGCGATTTGTCGCCAAATATGGTGACCTTCACCTTTTGCGGTTTTTCTTCATATCTGCCGTTTTTTGTTATGGCAACCCTATCTGCAAAATTTCTCGCATTCCACGCTCTGAATGGTATTTTTTGCGTTGTTTCATTGGCGACAAAAATTAGTTGGCGACAAACGTCTTACCGTGAACGACACCTCCACCCTGGTGTGAACTCTAAAGTATACTTATAAGATTACTTTAAAAAGTAATTATTATAGGTAATTCGTTACGTTTAAAAACCAATAATTTTACTGGGTAATTCGTTACAAAATTTTTGGTTTAGTAATTTTAGTTACATTAATGCGTTACAATTTATTTAGTTTGAAAATGTAGTGTATAAAAAGATTTTTTCTTCTACATTTGCGAAGTGACGAGGTTTCCTACTGATTGTACTGATGACGAACATTCATCTAGCAGTGACGATGAATTTTTTGACGGTGAAAACTAGACATCCTTCTGCCGATTTTGAGTTATCCACTTATTTTCAAAACAAAGATTATAGTTTGTCTGCATTCTGTTCTCTACCTACAGTAAAAAGAATGTTTGTAAAATACAATACTCCTTTGCCAGCCAGTTCGGCTGTTGAAAGAGTGTTCAGTTCTGGCGGTTTGCATCTCCAACCCAATAGCAGCCACGTAAGTGACAAAAATTTTGTGATGCAGCTTTTGCTATATCACAATAGATTTTCTTACAACGATGTAATAAAGTTGATAAAAATCTTTCGTTTTTTGATTCCTATATTATTTTCAAAACATTTGTAAATATTGAATTATGTCGTAAAAAGTTATCTTAAAAGTAACTGTGATTGTAATGCGATACAATTGAAACTTAGTAATTTTACAGGTAATTCGTTACTTTTTACGAAAAGTAATTGTAACAAGTTGCATTTAAACAAGTAACGGCCTAACCCTGATTTTAATTAACGTTCGTACTGGAGCAACACAACGGGCTGTTGATGACTGTCTGGGATCAATACCAATGGTAAAGACTCGAGGATAACGCTAGGTAATTGGAAGGTTTCTATGAACGAGTTCGAAGGATCCAACGAAAAATCTAGTTATAAGAAACTCTAATGGTTAAATTATAGCGCTTTACAGGAGGAAATAGAGATACAAAATAAGTAAAAGATAAAACTAAAATTAAAATTTTAAAACGGGAACAAAAATTTTAAGTTTTTTTTTTATAAATGTTCATATTTTAAATTTATTTTCTTCTGAATTTGAATTTTTTCAAGCGAAGAACATTTGGAAACGTGTTTCTATCTTGTCATTTTTTTGTGTTTTGAAATACAGACTAAGAATTCTTATAAATCTAGTATACTGTGAAACTCGTAATCCGTTATTACGGAACTTGACGGCTCAAAAAGCACTAGCCTTAAAGATACAAAATAAAGCGAAACTTTTAAAATTCAAATATGTATGTACGTCTAGAGTGTAAGTTTATGTAACAATCTGTTTAAAGTAAACTGTATATTGTTTGTTTCTTTATGTTTGTTGTTAATAAAATAGATGTATGTACAGTGTATTTTTCCAGTTGGTATACGTGCATTTTTTATAATTCGTTCATTTGCAATGGATGGGGTGGGTTAAGTTTTATCCGTTATCCGTCTATTCGATTAAACGTAACTGTTCTGACCCTGATGGTTAATCAAAATTTCACTACTTTTATCGCTGATTTTAATGCAATGCTGCGTTTTTTAACTCAAGCTGTATAATCAAATGTTAAAAGAATACTGTTTTTACATCAGCAGATACATTATATCAGTGTTACGTCACTCAAGTATCGTGACTTAAAGATCATCTTTTCTGTATCTAGAGTTCCATAATTTTCCATAATCGTGTAAAGTTTGATACCGAATTAGGTACAGCTACACTATACGTTTATGAGTGATGGCAACGGATTTGGCGATTTTTTTTTGGCGCACTTCTAAAGTTGCCAAGTAAAGAATTATTTCCTAACTCTAATGTCACAATTTTTTTTTCTTTTTACAACACACTTTTTAAACATATTTCAGAACGTTTTAAAAAGTATATTTTTAAAAAACTTTCACAAAAGTAGTAAGCTTAAGCACATATCAAAACACATTTGTGAACCAGCAGAGAAACTAAGCTATGAATGGTAAGAATAACCCGAAACTTATCAATTACACTAAATACAGTGAGCATGTTGAAAAAGGAAAAAGATTTACAAAAGAAAAAAAGCAAGAAATAATACCAGATAAAGTCAGAATTCTCTCGTAAAAAAAATAATGAAAACGAAAATGGTCAAAAAAACAAAACTCTTAATCCTGTCATGAAAACTATTATAACAAAATAAAAATTCCACAACTGTCAAAATACAAATAAAAGGACCAATGGTATCACAGAAAACGATTTAAAAGGACCAATGGAATCAAAGGATATTTTAAAAACAAAATAACCAATGGGAGGAAAGAAAAAATTTCAAACGAATCAATGAAATCAAACGACTTAAACGGATTTTGGAAGAACTTTCTAGAATATTCAAAATGAAAATTAAAAGTTTCCGTTTGCCGAGGTTGCCATGAAAACCACAATAACAGCAACGAAAGATGGGTTGCCTTAATTTATCGTAACTCGTTACTAGAAGTGCGCCAAAAAAATCGCCAAGCCGTTGCCATCACTCATAAACGTAGAGTGTAGCTGTACCCCGAATTAGAATGTTTGTGTTAAATTTGCCGTTTTATATTTCATTAATTTAACCTTTTTCTTTAGGTAAAGAATTACATTTAAAATGATGTTTTTGGGTGCAATAATTTCGAAGAACGTACATTGCCTCAGCAGTTTGCCACAATGGTCTCGACTCAGGCTTATACCGACACGGGTAAGTAGATATATATAATCCAGTATTAGAGCTTCAGGTTATAGAGCTTCAGATCTATACGTATAATACCATTCTTCCCTGAATGTACAGTCGCGGAAAATACGGAACCACCTCTATTATTTCCAGCACTATTAATACTAGAGCAAATGCAGAGGTATCATTCAATTGGGAATAACGTTTTCTACAAATTCAAATCCAAGTAAGTTGCATAAGGGGACATCTTCATATAAAATTTATGATGGAAACACCATGTTTTGATACCATAGACTAATTTAACTATGCTAAATACGATTAAGTATAAAATTTCACGACTTTACTATCGGTATATCCCGAGATATATTCAGTGTTGAAGTTGGTTTCAATTTCAGGGATCCTCTCCACAGAAAGAAGCTATTCGAGAGCTGCGGTAGCTCAGTCAGTAGAGCGTCGAGCTCGCATCAGAAGGGTTGTGGGTTCTGTCCTCGGCGGAGCCTCCAATTCTGATGATTGCGAGATCGGCGCTTCGACCTGGCTAAAGTCCGTCGTGTTCACTAATGGTGACTGGGGCACGTTAAATAGGTCGTGGTCACAATGTCCCCCATGTTCCCATACCAAATCAATACCTCTGGGGGTACCTGATCAGGGGGTTATCGGCCTCTGATTGGGATATAAATTACTATATGTGTGAGTGAATGGATGTATGAAAGGGACCTTCCTGTAAAACGGATGTGTCATGAATGTCGAACAAAGTCGGACTTCTTCCAATGGGGCTCAATAACATGGAAAGCGCACCCCCCTCGCCTCTTGCCGTCTTCGACTGGCCTGGCACTCCTCTGGTCTGCCAGTGTAGGCATAAGAAGCAACAGCAAAAGCTATTCGTAAAAGATTAATTGTAGTTTTTTTTTTTTATCGAAAACCGAATTTTTCAAATTTGACCACTTTTAAACGTATTTTTCAGCAATTCGAGAGTTATATTTACTATGCAAGGTCAAATGATTTGAAAATTACATTGTTACATTTACTTTGCTAGTCTAAACGATCCGAGAACTGTTATCAGTTTTATCAGACGTCTTATTTGACTTGGTCTCTCCCAAAAAATCGCAATAATTGAGAATTTAATGTAGCTCAAAAACTAATTATTACTGTTGAAATTTTGTATGTCCATACTAGAAGTCCTTCTGAATCGATTCATATAAAAATATAATAAGTTCCTATTCATAATTTTTTTAAACATTTATTTAATAATTAATGACATACTAAAAGTTATTTTTAAAATATAATAATGGGTGGATTGGGTTTTGGTTGTTTAACAGTAATATGGTCCAATATATATCAGCGCTATAGAAATATTATTTACGAAGATATCCGCAAAAGTCTAAGAAACTAATTTAGTATTACGAGCTTCAATCTTCTGTCCTTAAACTTCGAAACGGTGAAATTTAATTGTGGTATCTGAAATTAAGTTTGAAATAGTCTGTCGAAATAGGGGGTTCTTATTGGAAATTATGAAGTTGTTACTCAATTTAATTTGAAGACTCTCTCTTATACAAATTTTAGGAATTAGAATTTATAGAAGTTAGATTCCTGTCGAACGCCATCTTTGAATTTTATCTTCTGTTGAAATAGCTGGAGTGAAGAGAAGTGGTTCGACATTTTTTTCCCGTGTGTGATATCTGGCCGCTGTTGACGATCGCTTTAGGAGAGTTTTTGTCGACTAACCTCCCGCGTGAAAGGGGTTGCCATAGAGAAAATTAGCAGTCGGATATTTGCATCGGCTGAGAGAGTTTGCTTTTGTTTTTTGAGGTGCGATGTACTGCACCGGATGATATGATGTTCGTTTTTGTATGTCTTTATCATTAAAATAAATAGTTTTTATAATCTCGTGCTTGGTTATTGAAAGAGAACATCACAACACGCTCTTTCGAGAACCAGAGCAACCAGGAGATTGGACTTTAGTTGAAAGTATTCAAAACGAAATCTGGACTAAAATGTTTAAAACCGTGAAGAAAGAAGATATTGTTACGGTTTTGATGGAAATCGGTGAACCAGTAGTTGGCAACTTGAAGCTGGTGGACTTGAAAAATAAACTGTTCAATAGCAAATAATTCTTGGCAGATGCGGAATTTGTTAGACATTTTGGCCTCAATTGTAGAAAGCAGAACACGAACTTGTAAGAAGCAGAAGAACACGAACTTGTAAGAAGCAGAAGAACACGAACTTGTAAGAAGCAGAAGAACACGAACTTGTAAGAAGCAGAAGAACACGAACTTGTAAGAAGCAGAAGAACACGAACTTGTAAGAAGCAGAAGAACACGAACTTGTAAGAAGCAGAAGAACACGAACTTGTAAGAAGCAGAAGAACACGAACTTGTAAGAAGCAGAAGAACACGAACTTGTAAGAAGCAGAAGAACACGAACTTGTAAGAAGCAGAAGAACACGAACTTGTAAGAAGCAGAAGAACACGAACTTGTAAGAAGCAGAAGAACACGAACTTGTAAGAAGCAGAAGAACACGAACTTGTAAGAAGCAGAAGAACACGAACTTGTAAGAAGCAGAAGAACACGAACTTGTAAGAAGCAGAAGAACACGAACTTGTAAGAAGCAGAAGAACACGAACTTGTAAGGAGCAGAAGAACACGAACTTGTAAGGAGCGGAAGAACACGAACTTGTAAGGAGCGGAAGAACACGAACTTGTAAGGAGCGGAAGAACACGAACTTGTAAGGAGCGGAAGAACACGAACTTGTAAGGAGCGGAAGAACACGAACTTGTAAGGAGCGGAAGAACACGAACTTGTAAGGAGCGGAAGAACACGAACTTGTAAGGAGCGGAAGAACACGAACTTGTAAGGAGCGGAAGAACACGAACTTGTAAGGAGCGGAAGAACACGAACTTGTAAGGAGCGGAAGAACACGAACTTGTAAGGAGCGGAAGAACACGAACTTGTAAGGAGCGGAAGAACACGAACTTGTAAGGAGCGGAAGAACACGAACTTGTAAGGAGCGGAAGAACACGAACTTGTAAGGAGCGGAAGAACACGAACTTGTAAGGAGCGGAAGAACACGAACTTGTAAGGAGCGGAAGAACACGAACTTGTAAGGAGCGGAAGAACACGAACTTGTAAGGAGCGGAAGAACACGAACTTGTAAGGAGCGGAAGAACACGAACTTGTAAGGAGCGGAAGAACACGAACTTGTAAGGAGCGGAAGAACACGAACTTGTAAGGAGCGGAAGAACACGAACTTGTAAGGAGCGGAAGAACACGAACTTGTAAGGAGCGGAAGAACACGAACTTGTAAGGAGCGGAAGAACACGAACTTGTAAGGAGCGGAAGAACACGAACTTGTAAGGAGCGGAAGAACACGAACTTGTAAGGAGCGGAAGAACACGAACTTGTAAGGAGCGGAAGAACACGAACTTGTAAGGAGCGGAAGAACACGAACTTGTAAGGAGCGGAAGAACACGAACTTGTAAGGAGCGGAAGAACACGAACTTGTAAGGAGCGGAAGAACACGAACTTGTAAGGAGCGGAAGAACACGAACTTGTAAGGAGCGGAAGAACACGAACTTGTAAGGAGCGGAAGAACACGAACTTGTAAGGAGCGGAAGAACACGAACTTGTAAGGAGCGGAAGAACACGAACTTGTAAGGAGCGGAAGAACACGAACTTGTAAGGAGCGGAAGAACACGAGCATCTCGGGACCAGGGAAATAAAAGTCCAACTATTGTGCAAAACACCGGGGAAGGTGAGTTCTCTCTTGATAAACTAATAAAAGGAGTAGACACTAACTGTTCCAGTTCCAAGAAAAACAGAAGCATGTAATTTATTTTTCGACTTGTTCGAACGAGCCTTTAAGCATAAGAAAGTTCCCGAAGAATTCCAAGCGTAAATATTGAAACTTCTGAGAGATAATGCATCAAATGTGCTAGTTTATATTAAAGAAGATTTAAAAATGACAAAAAAATAAAATCCTTAATTTTAAAAGAATACGATCCAACACCTCAAGCATGCTTGGAAAATTTCCGAAGAGCCAAACGAAACTCGGGAGAAACTCGTATCCAGTTCGCTTTCAGACTCTCCTCTCTGCATGAGACTATTACTGCAAGTTACGTAAAGTTAAAGATTTAGATTCTCTGAAGGAATTAATTATTTCGGACAAACTACTTCAAACACTAAATGCTGACACTGCTTTTCGCAAAGCGATACGACAAGGAGAGAAATGGTTAAAGCCGCAAGAACTTACCGAAGAATGTGATACATACTTTGGAGCGAAGCGGAAATCTTTTGAAGAATCCCGAAACGACTTTAGTCGAGCTAAACACCCTGAACTCTCCTTTTCATCCGATAGATATATTCCACCTCACCACAGAAGGGAGAATGACAATTTCCCAAGACGAAAGCAGTGCTACGAGTGCAGAAGTTCTCATCTTGCAAGAGACTGTCCTAATAAACAAAAGAGGAATGATGTTCCAACGACACGACAGGAATTATTTCCACAAGAATTAAAGAACAACCGATAGTGTTTGAAACAAAGAAGCTATCGTGGCGAAGGTCGATTCTTAATTTTTGCAACCCGAATCTATGCAGAATCTCGTCGCACCCTTAAAGAAGATAAATGTTTATATTGACTCAAAAGAAATAGAACCTATCGTGGACTCTGGAACTCAAATTTCGATTGTTCATTCAACAGTTGTACCTAATTTGAAGGGTGAAGAAAGCAGTAAAATTTTATTAACTCCGGCTTTCGGTGGACCAATTGAAGCAAACGTGTTTCAAATTCCCATCTATTACAAAAACTGTGAAAATAATTTATTCAGCTGTGTCGATGCTCTATTAGCGGTAACAGATAAATTGAATCTTCTCTGTTTGTTAACAACGGAAGTTTATGAATTGCTGATTAATTCAACGAATGATGAATGCTATTTCTTTGAAAATAGAAAAAACGACGGAGTGGTAATAAGCTTACATACTGAAACGGAAGTAAAATAAACGAACGATTCTGAGGCGCCACTTGAACACATCGGAGACGTGCAGACACCACAAGAATCAAAAGACAATATAAGCACCGATGACGTCACTACGCAAACCGCCAAATAAAGTAGAGCAAAGGGCTTATTTATCATTAAAGGAATATTTTCGACAGATGAAATCAAAGAAAGGAAATTATTTGTTTATCGATGGTCTTCTTCACCATACGGATAAGATATTGGGACAAACCTTGACCCACAATTGGTGCTTCCTCCTTATAATAAACAACAAGTATTAAAACCTGCTCACGAGTGTATATTGGAGCACATATGGGAATACGAAAAACGAAAGAGAATTCGTTATTCATTCTACTGGCCTGGATTTTGGCAAGACGTGGAGACATTTTGCAGAACATGTAAGGAGTGTCAACTGAGAAGACCCGAAAAATATTCTGATAGAATACCTATTACACATGTTTCAAGACCTGACTTACCCTTCCAAGTGGTGAACATCGATCTCATCGGTCCAATTGAGCCTCCCTCTGCACGAAAACATAGATACATCTTATGCCTGATGGACCAACATTCTCGGTGGTTCGAAGCAGTACCATTGAATAGTTTGACAGCAAAGTCTACCTGTGATGCTTTGCTCGAAATATTCATGAAGCCCCGTATAGCAGATGTCATAGCTAGCGACCAAAAGAAACCAATTTCATCTCGACGCTCACACAAGACTTTCACAAGAGGTTAGGTTCTTGTCCTAAATTTTCTTGCCCTGCATATCCTGCCAGCAACGAATTACTGGAACGATACTATAAAGTTATAAAGCAAATGCTGCATCACGTGATAAGAACTGGTCCGACGAATTGGGATAGACACATCCCATATCTACTGTTCGCTTACCGTGAGGTGCCGAACTGTTCCACTGGTGTTTCACCCTTACAACTTATGTACGGAAGACAAGCAAGAGGACCTTTGGCAGTACTAAAATCATCATGGTCTGGAGAGATTCCCCTACCCATAAACATAAGTCAATCTGAAGTGGACTACCTGAAAGAGCTAAAAATGAAGATTGAATAGACTAGAGTGCCTATATAATAAGAGTGGCGACATACGGGAAACGCTTTCTGATTGGCTTAGAGACGTTTTCTACTGCCCGAGGCGGCCTTTTCCTAGCTCCCGTAGACTTAACATGGGAACTTTTTGGGTGTTCGAGAAAAACGTGTGTATATTAAATTAAAAAGAAAATATAGCTTATTCATGTTCCATTTCGTGTTCTAGAATGTTTATTTAGTATTTTTTTAGTATTTTGTCGGTATAAATTTGAAGACTTTTTAAGTAAATAGCTTTTTTTGAACAACATGGTGTTTCCCGCAATCTAAGTTAGCGCGTTGTGCAATCCATCTCATCCATTACGCATGC
The DNA here is from genome assembly GCA_947359465.1 of Metellina segmentata. Lineage (NCBI taxonomy): Eukaryota > Metazoa > Arthropoda > Arachnida > Araneae > Tetragnathidae > Metellina > Metellina segmentata. Next base: position 99,117,642 of record OX375880.1, on the reverse strand, counting down.
AATTGAGCGTTTATATGATTCATTTATACCGAATGTATCCATATTATAACTATCATATGCTTTTTGTTCTCCTTGAAATGTTACATTAATTCGCCCAGCAACCATCTTTGCGACGATTCTGGTAGAAAAATGGCTGCCGCGCATGCGCATTGGGCCAAATTCGGTCCCTTGTCGCCACTCTTATTATATAGGCACTCTAGAATAGACCGCCGAAGAAGTGAAAATATTTGCCGAAGGAAAACAACAATCTTATGCGGATTAGTTTAATAGAAAGACTGGATCAAAATATTTCATACACTTGAATTACATTTATTCAGTATCCTTTCAGGTTTTATTTACATTTATCTTGATATTTATAAATTTATCCTGATTTCATTTGAATATATATGGTTAGTTAAGAGAATTTTCTTTCACTGATATTTGTTTTGTACTTATAGTTTTTCTATATATAAATTTAGTACTAATTTCAATAGGAAAATAATAATTTCATGCTAGTATAATGATGTCATTTTATTCCAATTTATCATATTGTATAGTGTTTTGTTTAGTAAGTGTAGCCAGAAAAAGAGTTGGCTGAAAGTCTATTTTGATTTAAAGAGAAACAAAAATGTTTGACGAATAAAATTTAAAATCAAAGTAGAAAGGTTTGGTTTATATACATGTATAATTTTGTCTGCTGTCAACTTAGTTGTTCTTGTCATTTATAACTGTTATCGAAACTGTTGTGTCTTGATTTGTTTAGGATTTTTTTTTTACTAAAATTATATTTTAAGAAAGTTATTTCATATTTTGCGAAAATAAAGAGGTAAATCGATCGCAACAATCGGCCAATTTTGTTATCAGATGAAAGTTTGATTTGTAGATAAAACTCAGTCTTGGCGGGAAGGTGTGATATCTCGCCGCTGTTGGCGATCGCTTTAGGAGAGTTCTTGACGACTAACCTCCCTGCATGCATGGGTTGCCATAGAAAAAAATTAGCAGTCTGATATTTGCTTCGGCTGAGAGAGGTTGCTTTGTTTTTGAGGTGCGGTGTACTGCAAGCGCTGTACTACTACCAAGCGATCCGCAATTGGGAGACTCCCAATATAACTTAGTTTGAGCATGACCTACTACACGGAATTCCACTACCCTTAAACCCCTTTAATCTTACGACCATACTGTTAAACACTCTCTGAAGGTCCGGGAGATAAGGCCCAAATTACCCACCGAACCGGTTGGTCGGCCCATAAAACCCAAATCGATTAACCAATCTCGGAAGGGACCTAGAGCTATTTTGCACCGTTAGTTTCGTACATTCCCACAGCGGCCCTGCCGATCAACCGGTCTGGTGGTTGAGGTTAGGTGATAGCCTCTAGATCGGAAGGTTTCTGGTACGAATCCGGGTAGGTGCATGATGTTTGTAAGCGTATGGCGTAGAGGAGGAGGCTAGTGTACCTTAAACCTGTCATAGCCAAAAGTCGTTGGGTTGGTGTGGAAGTTTGGAGAGTGGGGTGCCAGCTTGGGTTTTGCCTCGTCATCTGACCATAGATCAAAATTGTGTGGTGCTGTTGTCGGATCTTTGCCTCAGGGGATTGATCACGGAACGTCGCCAATAACCCATTGTGCTGCCACCAGAACGACGTTGATTAAAATACCTACCATTTTTTCATAAGAGGCCGTGGCAGTAGGATTTCTGCATGAGTGGGTTGCATATTTGAAACCCACTCCAATCGAAGATCATTGTGTTCATGGGATCTGGTTGACGTTAAATCTGCCATGGTTAAATGTCCTCACGTTGGCGTGGTGCGGCACTTTAGATATTTGGTAATTTTTAATCAATGTCGTACTAGAGCAACACAACGGGCTACGCTGCACTGTAGATTGTTGGTCGCCAGATCGGGTTTTGACCTCGTCGTCAGACCATGGTTCAAAATTGCGTGATGCTATCCTAGGATCTTTACATTCGTGATTGATCCCGGACCGTCGCTATTAACCCATTGTATTGCTCGAGTTCGCCGTCAATTAACTACGAAGCATTTCTCATGAGATATTTACACTTCTTTTTCAGAAAATATTCACCATGGATCCCGATACTTATGTCCTGAAAGCTAGGCCATTTCAAAGCGTGCAGGATTGCTTTCAAAACACATTTTCGAAGATAAATTGGACAACTGAAACCGAGGAAACTGTCATGGACGTAGGCTGTGGACCCGGACAGTTGGTGACCCAGTTGATTTTGCCTTTGTTTCCAAATGTGAAAAAAGTATTTGCCGTAGACGTGCTGCCAAATATGATCGAATACGCCAAAGCTCATAACTCTCACCCGAAGATTGAGTACAGTGTAGCTGATATCCAAGAATGGTGGGTATTTTAAGCACAAATATAGGATTACCTTATTAGGGCAACTTTTTTGTTGCAGTAAAAATGGGAAAAGTTGCATTTATCATTCCCTAAAGTTGCATTCATGAAAAAAAAGTTGCATTTATTTTTGATACACTAAAATCTAAAATAAATTATCAGTAAAAAATGAAAATTTCAACTTTTATTTGTACATCATTAAATACAGAAGAACGTTGATGTCGTTGAATGACCTATCCTTGGTCAGTAATTTCTTCACCATTGAAAAACTGCGCTCAACAGAGACTGATGTTGCCTGACATTGTTGCATCAGACTTTTTCTGCAGTTGTGAAACAAGTGTACCGCTTAAGTAACTTGAAGCAATCGCGGATAAAGCACCTTGAGTGTTATTCCAGCCGCAGTTATATAATGTGCTGTATCGGATAGCAGAAGCGCAAAATCCTTTGGCTCAACATTTAGAGATTTTAAAACGTCGTCTTCAAGGAAACAACATATTGATGATCGAAACTCACCTCGCAAACTCTGCTGTCGAATTATGCAAGTTCGCTCTGGATTATCATGAGTGCCAACCAATGTGTTAAAGTACTTCTTGCTATTTATTTCACTTTCGTCTGTTAGGACAAATACCTTCTTTCCATGAACTTCTTGTTTGATCCGCAATACTTCGGCGTTCCCAAAATCAGACACGCGTGATTGAAGGGTTGATTTAGAGGGCAAAAAATGAAATAGTAATTTTATATTAATTAATTTTAAGATAAATTGTAAAAAGTTGCATTTATGTTGCGGTTATAACTCACTTACAATACATCCCATGTAGGAGGAATTTTGTTTTTGGTATTTTACATGAAGCGCAGAACGTGTGGGAAAAAAAAAGTTGCATTTGTTGGAAAAAGTTGCCTTACTTATTATTATTATATTCCGAGACACTTATGAGGGAATACTTGTCTAGCTAAATGTTTGTGAAGTGGTAAAGCTCAGAATTGATACATGTTCTACGCGCATATTTTAAATACGTCGCCAGTTGGCTTGATTTACAAAAACTACTTTTGGCACTTTGCCAATAAAAATTCCAAATATATTCCGTGTTGAAACGAGAAGCATTTTTGCCATGCTAAATATAGGTTCAAATGTTATACTGTATGTTATGGTTTTTAATCTCGCTTTCCCTTTCTCCTTGTATCTCCAATGTAAACCTCTGGTGGTACGAGGGTATAATAAGCTAAATATAGGTGACGGTAGTGTTACTGCAACGATAGGTATTTCTAGCACGTATTCCAAGGGTATAACGCTAGTTAGCTTGTTTCTCAAATACGATTGTAGTCCTTCGCCATTAAAAGTTCCAAATTGGTATATGATAGTTGATTGATCAAAATCAGACTACACGAACGCCAAACAGTGATAAACTACATTTCAAAGTAATCCTGCACTTCCAGAGTTAATGCCTCTTTGTAAATCCCGTGAAATGAACATCCAACTACAAATTTGTACTGCGCTCTTGTCAGAACCTCCATAGTGAAAACATGAAAGTATAATGAGCAATGGTAAAATTTTATGTGTCCAAGCTCTACTTTCCAAAACAAGTAACATGACACAAAATACTTTCGTCTGCCGATCGGAAAGGAACATTCGTCCCCTTAACCCTTCTTTGCATAATGGTGTAAATTTCCATCATAACATTGAATGCCCAAAAATTATATAAAAGAACAAGTTCACTTTAAGTTGATGGTGTCTGGATACCTTTTAAATGTCCATTGCATAAAAAAACATAGCTGTCAAAAATAAGCAAGTGTCACTATCAGTAAAACGAGCTTGAAGTTGTCATTCCGCTGTTTGTTGTAGTTGCAATAAACGTATGATTTCGTTTTTAATTTTGTTTTATTACATTTGAGTTTCTATTGCTAAAAAAGTGAAAATGAGTGGAAGAAAGGTTTGTAACATGTGTTTCTGTTAATTTTAGAGCAATTTCTGAAAAAGTTTGCGTTTAATTTAAAAAATACCACAATAGAATTTTACATCACTATGCACTAATTATCACAAAGAATAAAAAAATATCTATTGATATCCTCTTTTATTTCTATTTAGTACTAAGCTAATAATCTAACTTTGCATGATGATGGAAATTTCCATCATATTGTTTTTTGCTAAATTTATACTATAAATATATACTAAGATTTTTTTAACCATTTTTCCTTTAATTTTGAACATGAGTTATATCACCTTTATTTATTTCACCAATAAAGAAAAAATCATTCAAAGAAGGGTTAAGGTGATGGCGCGTGCGTGTTCGTAGAATGATTCAGTCTCATCATAAAATAAACATTTATTCAAACCTTAACAGTATAACAACGACACAACAAGAAACATGCAGCGTGAACATTCTGAACTGCGAGATTCCGAGTGAACATTCTCATCTTGTTTTAAGCACAACGTATTCCTCCGCTGCCCTCTCAATGGTTAACACAGTGCGAGAGCATTGGAGGAAAGTACCGTCAACTGCTGATGTGCATCGACCTTAAAATGAACCTTAATTTTAAGGTCGATGCTGATGTGATAGCAGTGTCGCCAGATCACTACAATCTCATGGGTCCACGGAACGGGAGAAAACGCCCATCATTGATTCATCGGCTGATTGGTCAGCGCAATAAATTAGTAGACTTAGGAGTGACATTTTTGTTGCAACTCTACAGAATACTCAATCACACTCCATCAGCTATTATATCGCCAAACGAGGTGATAAAATGCCAAATTGGCCAACGAAGTCAATTTTTTTTCAGTGAAGTCTCATGACGACTAGTTAAAAGTTGATCACTCGTTTTGAAGTTCCTCACTATAACAATGTTGAGTCTACTTCTATTTCACGTCTATAAGAACCTGCAGCCGATACTGAGTGGCTAGAGGGCGAATGTACAGCTAATTTTTTTATTCCTTTCTATTGTCTTTATTTTGAATCATTTTTATGTATCGTTTGTGAGTACATTTGTTACTAACATTTATGCTGTGTATTTTTTCATTTCTGCTTGCCATTGAAAATTAAATTTATTTTCCTTGACCGGGTCAAAACGAGAGCAATCATCTTACACCCTGGAAAGCGCCTTTCAAACCCAGGATGCATTAAAACAAACTTTAAACGAGCAAAAAACGTATGAAAATTTTAAGCCCGCTGATTCATTGGTTTCTCTTCCGTGATCTATGACGTCACTCACTCATAGTGAGCATGCGTCAGAAGTACAATATTTACTTACAATGGCGAATCTCGTGTTTAGTCCGTCCCATCATAATTGATCAGTGGAGATTTTATTAATGATTCGCAATTAACAGAAATTCTCATTTTAAAGAATCCTTAGCAAACAACTGAAACGAAATGGATATGTTCTCAAGTCTTAGTTCTCATGTTATGTATTTTTACTGAATCGCCTATTTTCAACACTGGGAAAAAACTGAAAGGAGTTTTACTGAGAGCAGTGAGACTTCGACATTGCACGTAAAAGTTAATATTGATACTACTTCTCGAGCATTAGAGTGACGTCATAGATGACGATGAGAAACCAACAAATCAGCGGCTTAAAATTTTCCCATAGCTTCTATACGTGTAAAGGTAGATTATATGCAACCAGGATGCGTGTGGTGACTTCTAACTCAGCTTGTTACCAACAGATGGCGATGCCGGAAAATCGGTTGCATTGTAAGAAAAATTCAAAAATGAAGATCATGTCAAATAGTTCCAACTCCTGCTTGGAAGACAACAGGTTACTGAACCTAAATATACGAATTTTAATAATTTTCTCTTCTGGTAGAGAATTTTGCATGACAAATTGAATGGTTTATCGATGGCGGTTTCTGGAAGTTTTTCGATTTTGATGGGTGTCGAGAGAAAACGAGGACTGCCATCTACAGTATGACTTGCATAAACAGTAAAACTTGAGAAAATATAAAATATCCAAATAAGCTACCTTGTAAGCAAGACCCAAAGAGGAAACTCTTTTGCTCATTGCATTAATCAAACAATACTGACTGATGGTTGTCTTTACAAGGTATCTCGTCATTTGCAAAACTGACCAGGTCTTGGTGGACGAGATACCTCGTCATTGGAGAAAACACTGACCATATACTGATAGTCGCCATAAAAAAAAGCAATATCTTGATACCGAAAGGTCTCGTAAGTAAAATTTCTCAGATCTTGATGGACGAGATATTTAGTTAAAACCAAATAACTGATAAAATCATTTTGATGATTGTTTACATTTTTGATGTGGTTAATAACCATCTTTTGGAGGCAATCCGTTTAATCAGATTTGTATGTAACAGGGCCACAGTTGAACAGTGGGAAGGATGCATTACCAAGATGTTTGCAATCCACTCTTTTCAATGGATGAAGAATCAGCGACAAGCTTTTCGGAACGTTCATCGACTCCTGCATCCCTGTGGCGAGGCTGGTTTCTTTATGGTCCTACAGTCGCAGTTCTTCAATGCGGTACAAAGAATCTCGAACGACCCCAAGTGGAACGCATATTTTAAGGTATATTCTTTGTTGGGTTAAATGGATTTTTTGTGTTTCGGTGGAATCCCTAATTTCTGTTAAGAAACCAGGTAAATGATCGGTAAAATGTAAATGATTTTCATCGCCATCGAACCTTATAATGATATAAGCTGCATGTGGGCAAAGTCGGCGTCGTTAAATCTCGGAAGGGTAAGTTACGTAGGCTTGGACCAATTGGACATCGAAGCGTTGACTAGTGTTCTCAATCACGCTGGATAATCTCTTTAGCCAATTATTTGTTTCACATTAGGATACAAGCTTTTTTCATAACCAAGTGACGGATATTCAAACCAAGTGATCGATCGAAATGGCATGAACCTCCGTGGACATGGTCCGTCTATTTCATTAGGCTAGGCCTCCACTTGAGATTTCTATTCACGGCGATCAAAAAATCGCTGTCGCAGTAAATCTGCAAGGTGCACGCACTTAGATAGATAAATAGCTGAATTAGATTAAATTATGTTTTTTATTCCCCTAATTAAAGATTCTGTCTTTGCGATCGTTGAATATAGTAAAAATTTCAACGGATTTCAAATCAGCGTAAAATTCTTCTCCGCCAGGTCTCTGTACCAAAACCTGATTTATTATTTAATTATTTACCATTTTACCATTGAATTATTTTTATTGAATAATTAATTATTTATTAAAGAAAATCACATTTAAGGTATCGATCTGGTGTAAAACGTTTCGCAGATTTCAAATCCGTTGAAATTTTTACTCTATCTTTAACGATCACAAAGATAGAAGCTTGAATTAGGGGATTAAAAAACATAATTTTGTTGTTGTTACTAATTCCCGACATGGTCTCTTTAAATTAGACCAAGTGCACGAGTACATAAACCCACAAAAAGTCCAAGAAAAGTATAGGTCCCGAAAAAACCTTGTTCATTGTAAAGTCAATACAATTTAAAATATGAGCTGGCGAAGCCTGATCAGCTCCGCACTTGGTACAAGTACCGAAAACCTTGTGGCCCTGTTCGTAGGAGACTCCTCAAGTGTCCACTGGCAAAACGTGAAATACTAGTCTGCTGACTTCTATGGCCCTCAAAGAGTAGGGCGCCTCCAGGACGACTTCTCGAGTACTAGTCATGTACTGGAGGGATAATGTATAAAAAAAGCTGACCTTGGAAAAAAGCGCGACTACATTATCGCAAGTGGGTTCCATGCCTGTCTCTGTGATTCATTGGGTAGAGCGACAGTCGCGTCGCAGCGAAAATAGGACCGGTTGCAATTTTTTAATCGCTATGATTGTTTAGTCGCAAGTGTGTGTACTTCACTTGAAACTATGAGTTTTATTTTTGCGACTGAAAATTCGCAAGTGGAGGCCTAGCCTTGGGTCGCTGTTTCATCGATGCTGATGTATCTGCCTCAAAATTACGATGTGTCTGTCCTCGGTTCATTCCCTTCAGAATGGATCCCGGACTATCGCCAATTGCTTACTGTGTTGCTCCATAAATACATAAATTCATCCCCCTCCTTCATCGATGTTGATAAATTTCACTTATCTTGCAGAATGTCGATACCTGGGTTGCGGAATCTCACTCCAAAGTATATCATGCTTCGCATTATGAAGAAATGTTGAAGGAAATGGGATTTACCATTTTGCAAATTGATGAAAGGCTAAGAGCAGATACGCTTCCTTCCGATCTTGTGTACAAAAGTAAAATTTATACCGATTTTATATTGGTATTACTATTCTTGCAAGTTATATGTATTATCGTATTGGGTACTGTCAAAATCGAAAGTCCAGGACACATTCATCAATAAACCATGCAATTTAGCAGGGAAATTTCTGTATCAGACAAGCAAATTATATTTTTGGCGCCAGTGAACTTTAATGCCAGATCACCTTGACAAAAAAATTTTATTTTATATTTATCTATATATATATTTCTCTTACGTGGCACGCAAAAAAGACGTTATTTGTTACCGCGTTTTGGCAACATTGTGCGATTGTTTGTTTACTAGGAGCCTCGCGCCTAATTTGAATCTACAGCGTTATCGGATGAAATTTTATTGAAAAAAATGAATTTTAGACGGAGCTGTTGTGGTTTGTAATAGAAATCTAAGAAAGCGGAGGATCTTTTCAGGGCTATTTAAAAAACGGTCCTTTTCAAGGCTAACAATTATAGTACAACAAGACGCGTGCACTACAACTTTCGACAACAAACTCAGTCAAAAAGTGTATGGGTGGCTCGAGTACTGGGGAAATGTACACACAAACAACATGCTGGGTATTCAATTTCCAAAGCAGCGCTCACATTGCGAGTAAAAATTTGCTCAAAGTTTTCATTTAAATTATGATTCCAGAGGTACTGTATATATCTTTTATGGGTGGAGTGGTCGTTCACGGTAAGACGTTTGTCGCCAGCTAATTTTTGTCGCCCAATCAAGATGGCGGCCGAATTCCGTAACAGCAGATAGGGTTGCCATAACAAAAACGGCAGATGTGAAGAAAATCCGCAAAAGGTGAAGGTTACCATATTTGGCGACAAATCGCCTTCTTACCGTGAACGAACACTCCACCCTTTTATGTAATACAACAAATTTAGATTTTAAAAATATTTTTTTGGAATATCATATTTTGTAATCAATCCCTTCTGCTAGGACACGTGTCTTCATTGATGCGAGCGAAGCGAGCATAGGTTTGCACAGCGAACCAATGAGAATTGTGAAGCAATCCTCCGGGCGTTGGCGAGCGTTTGCGAGCAGGGGGAGGGTCCCCTAGTATATAAAATTACAGGCAGGGTATGGTGTCAAGCAAATCGAAATTCGCAGAAAAAAGTCTAGACTTCAATCCTATTGAAAATATTTAGGATTGATTGCAATATATTATTTGATATATAAGCACATATAAAATTTCTTATTAAAATTGGATCCGAGAATGCCACTCCTAGCAGAATGTAGAAAATAGAATCGATAATTTCGTACCAATGCCAAATAAATAAGGTCATCAAACGTAAATTAGGTCCAATAGGTTTATCACTTACTGTTTAAAAAACTCAATATACGCTCAAGTCCATTTCCATATAATTTTCGAATTTTTTTGCTTACCATATCTTGTTGAGTTCTAAGATATTTAATGTTGCTAAAGAAAATTTTACTTTAAGAAAAATTTGCATATTTGTTCAGGAAATTATGGAATGTTGGTTTTGAATCAACTTTTCGATTCCGTGTTTCAATGTTTCTGAAGGACATATTTTCAGATTTCTTCGCTTCCATATGCGTGTTGGTTTCGCATGTCCCAGCTGAGAGGAGAGAAGAATTCAAGGAAGATCTTTTCCAGCATTTAATTGAAGAAGGTGGCCGAAACAATGAAGGTCTGCCCGTCCACATCGGCAACATGCTTGAATTCGTCATTAAGAAGGATTAGGTCATTGACTATCGATTGGAAACATTGGCCTCTTTATATTAGTTAGGACCTTGCTGCAACGTAAAGGCATTGATTATTGGTGCCTATTTTTATCTCAACATAGTCCTTACTTAGAAAGAAATTAAATGTAATTTTATATTTAAATCTGAGACATGAAAAATAGAATGAAATGTCCACATGTATTGCAATTGAAAATTAAAATAATTTATAAGATGACATTCTGTCCATGTTCGGTAAATTGAGAAATAAACTATCTTTATTTTATTTGAACATTTGTTACACTCTTTTATCCCCACCTATTCCAGAACTATTCCTAATGCATAAGAATTTCGCAACACTAAATGTGAACGTTCCTTTGAAATAGATAATTTTGTCAACGTAAATTATATACTAGGTCATATTAAAATTGCAAACCCAGAAGAACTGAGCTCTCGGGTTGGTTTTGGGTTATATTTGGCAAAGTACGACATCAAGTAAATAATGACTGAAAAGGAAAACAAAATAAGGGTTTGTGTTGTCTTGTAATACTAAAATAAGAGTGAATCCAATAAGACATTTAATAATTAAAAATTGACATCGCAACAGACAAGCATACAGAACGATACGATCAGCGTAAAGACTCGGATGCAACTAACTCGCTGCTTATTATTAAAAGGATTGCATCAAGCAAATGAACTGACATGAATACCTAGACGGGAAACTAGTGTAAATACGGGATACAGTAGAATAAATGGGGGAAAGTAGTTCTTGTGAGTGACCCGGAAGCCCGACCCATGTGTTTACTAACAACAGTAGGCCTATAGGAAAAGAAAAGATCATTAGAGTTTCTCGAGGTTGTGAGTATATAAAGGAAATGCACCGAAAGGAAATGTGCCTCTGAGAGTACGTTTTTTGGATGTGTACAGCATCACAATTTCATGGAACCCGAGGAATCTTTAAACCCTTCTTTCTTACATCACGCCTACCCGTTTATGTTAACTTTTACTCCACATGGTGGTTCCTCTGGAGGTGATTGCTTACTAAGAACGACTTTTTTTATGTGGTCTCTTATATTCAAATGGTACCATCCCAAACAGTTTATTGACTTTTATACTTTATATCACACCCCCTCTTTAAATCCCCCCCCAATCGTTGGAACATAAGCAGAATTCTTCACTGACGACATTTTGGAGTCTTATTCAAGCTGTGTGCCACTCCAAAGTGTTGAATTGTCGCACTTGGGACGGCTCCTCCATAAATGTATTCTGTCATTGGAACGTAAGCAAAAGCAGGATTCGTCATTGAAGTCGATACGATACCATTTTGTATCCCAAGTCACTCGTGAATGACGTAAGTGCAAGTACTCCGATGCATTGAGATCAACAGTAAGCAAGGCGAGGAGTGATACAAATGAATATTACCACCCAAAGTAAGGGCTGTTAAAAATTGGATGGGTGATAGATAGATAGACCAGGGGCAGTATCACTTCATTTGATTGTTGGTAGAAGTGTTTAAACTACTTGTCGGTGAAAGAGATAATGATCCTGCTGAAAAGTCCCCATTCATGGTCCAGTTTCAATTTATTGGCAAGAATCCGGAATCTTCACGGTCAAAGAGTCGGCATTTACTAAGAATCTGTAGCTCTTAATGGTACACGTAACTATCAATATTCCCAATAGTAGAGTCTGTGTTCCAAATATCGCCTTCCCTAACTATTCCTCTGTATCTCAGCCTCCTGGGTTGGGAAATCAAGAGCTAGAAACTAAATGAATATCTCTAGGAACTATTCTTCTTTGGTTTCCAGAGATAATATAGCTGCTTTACTTATGTCAGTTTGAATAAACTGGTAAAATTTCAAAAAGTTTCCCCAAGAGAATATTTTAGACTAGGTTCCTAATATCTCCTACCCCTGTTCCTATTACCACCTACCAGGTGAAATTAGGAACTACTATTAAAAAAGAGTTGATAGTAGAGCACCCATACCTATCTTTAGTAAACTAATTCCAAACTGTTGAAACAACTTCGAACAAGGACGTAAGCATTTTTCTTTGTCTCTTAATTGAATAATTTATTAGAAAATTGAAAAACGTATATACAATTAGTAGGCATACAGTCTGATAGGTAAAATCCTGGTATAGCCCCAGGAGGAGCTCCCTTCATTAGCTTAAAGTCCTACTACTTTCTGGGGAAAACTATCATGGAAGAAACATGCAGGTGACAATGGTATTCAGCTCTTACCTCTGTCGATGAAATTTTGTAGACTGCCGCTTTCCCTTTCGTGCAAATCACTTGCATATTTTTGCTTTGCACAGTTGTTATACCACTTTCCTCTACATTTAAAGTTCTGGCTGAGTTGAACTTGATTTTGTCATGTCCTACTTTAAGAATATTGAATTTTTTTAATACGAGTTGTCTTCAGTGAATCACAAGATTTTGGCTCTTGACAATGACTGCGGAGTACTTAATGTTCTTGGAATTTCATTTCAAAGACAAGTTCAAGTACTTTCGATCTGCATTGTTAGTAATTTTAGAGTAAGGATGGGGAAGATTGTTCTTTAAGACAAGTTGGAAGGTGATCTTTACATGATTTAAAGTCAAACTAAAAAAAAAAAAACTTATTTTCCATTTCCATGCAGTACTCGAGTTCTTTTATAAAATCGGGCGTCAGCACGCGTTTCCTGCCAAGTTTACTTCTATCCCTACTGCATATTTTTCTACATTTTCCCCTTTTGTACATTTTTTTAATGTAGTCTCGAATTGTTGATCTTGTTAATCCAAACGCTTTTGATTATCGGCCTTCTCATTTCTTTGTTTTGAACTAACCGAGATGCAGCCTCAAGACTTGACGGGCTCCACATCTGTCTTTTCTTCTCTTCCCTTGGTATCATATGTACGAGTCCTGCAGCAATAAAAAAAAACTAAAAATTGAATGAAAAAATTTAAAAATACAAATTTAATTAATGTTAATTTAAAAAATATATATCGCATTAATAAAAAAATAAGATTGAAAAAACTGAGGTAGATTGCTAGGTAAATAAAAATAGGTGCTCTTAATACCGCCTAGGGGCGATATCAGGATCACGTTGGTAGACGATAAATTCGTCAGGGCACCCCGTACACACACACACATACACAAACTTCATTTTATAATAGTGGAGATTCTTTCAGGAGTGTAGGGCATAGAAAATCTGATGTTGATCCTTTTGGTATGAAGAATTTCTTGGACATCTGTATTCTTGAATTCTCCACCACCATCACTGAGGAACTCTGACAGTGTGTCCAGTAGTCTCCAGTTTACTTCATTAGATGGTAGTGATAATTTTCATTTAACGCTCAGCTTCCTGCTAAAACCAGGTCGCGATCCTTCCACCTGCGGTGCATACCGCCCAATTGGTCTTTTACCCACTCTGGGGAAAATCCTAGAGCGAGCTTTTTGTTTAAAATTAAATATTTGGTTACATAACAATAATATATTATATAATTTACAGTTTGGTTTTAGAGAGCAGCGCTCCTGCGAGGACGCTTTGTTCAATGTAATCTCAAAATTAAAATCTCTCAATAGATCAAGCCATGCCGCATTAGTCACATTGGACATTACTGCCGCTTTTGACAATATGGACTGGCGGTCGCTGATCGACAGACTCACTACACTCACATTTCCTAATTATTTAATTAAATTTATTTGCTCCTATCTTAATTTTCGAACCATTTCATATGACTTAAATAACGAAATAATTTCCAGAAATCTTTTTAGAGGTTGTCCACAGGGTTCGGTGCTGGCACCAACCTTGTGGAACATTTATTTTAATGGCAATTTTAAGTTTGAATTCGAATATAATTTATCTCCAAGCCTTCGCCGACGACCTGGCGCTTATCACGCCAGGTAAAACGCGTGAGACCTTGGAGATTAATACAAATAATTCCTTTGATATAGTTTATAATAAACTGGCTGATTTAAAACTGAGCCTGTCGGTCGGCAAGTGTCGGTCCATAATAGTTTCAAAAAACGTAAATTTAAAAAATAGCTTAAACTTTTCAATTAACGGAAATAGTGTGGAAATCGCCAACAATCTTAAATATTTAGGCCTAGCTATTGACAGCCGGCTCACATGGTGCGATCACATACAAACACTAAGAGACCGCTGCTTCCAAATTGGGGGATCACTACAAAAACTTCGCGGCGGAGGATGGGGAGTCAGTGGCCAGCTCCAGAAGGTTTGGTACCTCTCAGTCACTGAGAAGGTCCTCACATACGGAGCTGGCATTTGGGGAGGTAATTTGACCCAGGCGCAAAAGGCTCGTCTGGCAACAATCCAGCGACCTTTCTTGATTAAAATATCAGGCGCATACAACACCTCTCCAACCGACTCCCTTAACACCCTTTGTGGAATCCCCCCGCTCCATGTGACCCTGCTGTCAATATTCAAAAAATATAACATTGTCAACAGACGGCAGTCGGACCCAGAGCTTGAACTGTCCCCTTTACACTACGATTCAAATATAACGGTGAGTGGTGTCCCGGTGTCTAGCCTCAGGTTGGACATCCGGGAAACTGTTGACAATGCTGAATTTGAGGTGTACACCGACGGCTCGGGAATTGATGGCAATGTCGGGGCCGCGGTGTGCATCCTCAAGGACAACAAAGTTATAGAAATTTTGAAATTTAAATTTCTATCTGGCAACTCTGTTTTTCAAGCCGAGTTGTCGGCTATTCATAAAGCAATTAAATGGTCAATAGAGAAAAATAAAAAGGTTAATATATATACGGACAGTCTCAGCTCAATTCAGGCCTTACAAACTGCACAAAATAAATCAAAATATCTATATTCAATTAAACAAAACATACATTACCACACTAACAATTTTGGTCTGAGTTGGGTCCGAGCATATGCGGGACTTGCCGGGAACGAGCTAGCGGACGAACAAGCCAAACTTGCATCGATCGATGGTGAGGTTATCGACGTTCCGTTCCCAATAAGCCTTTTAAAAAGAAAGATTAAAAGCTACATAGAAAAAATCTGGCAGAACCATTATGTAGCTTCCAAAAAGGGAATCAGACTCAGGGCATTTTTGCCACAAAACAAACGCGATGCCCTCATCACCGACCGACAACTGGTTTGGTTCCTTACATGGCATGGTCCGTTCTGTGCATACCTCCACAGGTTTAAAATTAAAGACAACAATAAATGTGATTACGGGGAGGTGGGGGACGCCGACCACTTCCTCTTCGATTGTCCCCGATCACGCAGGCACATTATATAACCAAACCTACTGAGGAGAACAAGCTCATCTGGCTAGAAAGCGTTCTAAAAAATAGTCAGTCATGATATAAAATAAAGTCCTGCGTGATGGCAGCGATGGGGATGGTGGCGGGGCACTCACCCCACTAAAAGAAATGACACCCTCTGGTTCCCCTTCTTTTAGGTAGAGAGGTGGGACTATGCCCCCGTCTATTTTAAACCTTTTAAACCACTTTAAAATAAATTTTTAATCAAATCATGTCACCATCCCGTTAAAGGTTCGTATATGCGCTTCATCTGTATAATATTCACTTCTTACACCACAACATTAAATTCACACCACCATATAACATTCTCATAAAATATTTATCTCACCTTCATTTAAATCCTATTTATAAACATCAAATCATTATCACCTTTTAAAAATAATATATTATTTTAATTCAACTCTTGATGTTTGTATTTCTTTTTTCTGTATTGTGTAACGTCTTTTTGTTTTGTGTTTGTGTTGTGTTTTATGTTTTGTGTTTGTTTATGTTTCTTGTTCTGCGTTTAAGTTACATTTCCCGGTGTGCCACCGATGTATTAAATGTAATTTTAACGGTGTGCCACCGGTCTTCCATTCTTGGATTCCCGGGACTCCGGATGAGTATTGTAATTTTTAACAAAAGGCCGGAATGTTACCGAACCATTATAATTCTCCCTTGGGAATAAAACAATCACAGATATAGAGAAAAAAAAATCGATCAGCCGGCGTGGGTCCTCTTGGGGCCCCCCTTTGTGCAGTGGAAGTCGCCCCCACCCTTTCCCCCTGGACCACAAATACACTCTAAACCTAACGGTGGGTGGGTCCGGAGGGTCTACAAAAAAACAAACAAAAAAAACAGTCTGGTGGTTAAGGGTTGGGGATTGATCCCGGACCGTCGTCAATAGCCCGCTGTGTTGCTCTAGTATAACGTTAATTAAAATTACCTTACCTTACCACAAATGGAAAGAACCGAGGACAATACTACATAATTTTGAACCACGGTCAGATGACGATGCAACACCTGAGCTGGCACCCCACTCTCCAAACATCCACACCAACCCAACGTGAGGTCTTTCGACCACAACAGATTTAATGAGCAACAGCCGCCTCTACACCATACGCTTACAAACATCTATGCACTGAACCGGATTCGAATCAGGAACTTTCCTATCTAGAGGCTAACACCTTAACCACCAGACCTGTTGGCCGGCTCATTCTAATTAGAAGTACTCGCGTATTAAAAAAATGCCGTGGAACCAACCAAACCTAATCTGATTTCAAGTATCTTAAAACTCCAAATCTCATCGGGTTTTAGTCATACAAGCATTTCGTAATTGGTAATTGGTAATTGGTAATTTTAGTTAACGTCGTACTAGAGCAACACAACGGGCTATTGACGACGGTCCGGGATCATTCCCTTAAGGGAAAGATCCGAGGACAACACTTCGTAATTTTGAACCACGGTCAGATGACGAAGCAACACCTGAGCTGGCACCCCACTCTCCAAACTTCCACGCCAACCCAACGTGAGGACTTTCGGCCACGACAGATTTAAGGCGCACCAGCCGCCTCTACACCATACGTTTACAAACATCCATGCCCGAACCCGGATTCGAACCAGGAACCTTCCTATCTAGAGGCTAACACCTTAACCACTATACCGGTTGGTCGGCGCAAGCATTTCAACAAGATATGGTAATGGTAATGGTAATTTTAGTTAACGTCGTACTAGAGCAACACAACGGGCTATTGACGACGCTCCGGGATCAATCCCACCAAGGGAAAGATTCGAGGACAACACCTCGTAATATTGAACCACGGCCAGATGACGAAGCAACACCTGAGCTGGCACCCCATTCTACAAACTTCCACACCAACCCAACGAGAGGACTTTCGGCCACGACAAATTTAAGGTGCACCAGCCGACTCTACACCATACGCTTACAAACATCCATGCCCGGACCCGGATTCGAACCGGGAACCTTCCGATCTAGAGGCTAACACTTTAACCACTATACCGGTTGGTAGGCTAAAAAAGATATGGGCAATATGAATTTGACCTTCATATTTTACATATGAGTGTCATGTTACTAAACGTCACATAAATATCTATAATTTTTACAAGCGGGTGATTTTATTTCCTGATTTGTTAAAATTTTGCATTGAGTTGAATCTGTTCCAGAGAATTCAGTAAGCGATTGGTTTTATTCGTGGCAGGCACAGTATTTTAATTCGCTTTATTGTCGAAATCTTGCAGATGTTTGAATTTCTTAAACGCAAGTTCAATCGCGCACTATTTTCTTCTAGCGGATGCTTCTTTTTTAACCGTTATAGTATAAATACAGTTGCGCAGTTGGTTTCGTATCTCTTAGGTCCCCTTCGTTTTCGGAATTAGTAAGTATTGTCATTTCAGGCATTATTTAAAATGTGGATTATAAAATCATTAAATATTTTACGGTTTTTATAGAAAAATATATATTGCTTAGAATATTTGAATTTGCTATCTAATTAAGATTCGCAGAGGACTAGCTTTATTTGAGTATATTGTTGCTTTCTTTATTTAAAAATTCTGAAGTAATGTATTTTTTTAATTCCATGAGACAATTTTGAAAAGATGCGGTCCGTTGTGTTCCAGTGCGACGTTAATTAAAATACCTACATGCCAAATACAACTGTTTTTAAATAGCCCATTGCTCTTATCCGTTGTGACCTCGATATAGTACTGAGCTCATTGTAGGTTGATGTTTTTAGCTATCGTCGCACTGGAAAGACACATGGGCCATCGGTGACTGTCCGGGATGCATACTCGGAAACCCTCACGCTTTCAGCACCTCTTGGCGAGTTGGCGATAGAAAGAGCTTTGAGAACCGAAAGCTGGGGAAATTGGCAATCCTTCTCAATTTCTCAAGCAACCCTACTACGTTGTAAAAAAGATCGCCATTTTTTTTTATCGCTGAGTGCTATGATTTTCCGTATGATTTTTTTTTGTGGATATTCTAAATATATGTTGACATTCAATATTGTAATGTATAGATTTTTTTTTGTAATTCGTTAACTGTGTCTGTATTGTAACTACTTTGAAGAATTGGTTGATGCAAGAAGCAGGCGGCAAAAACGTACCCCCATGTAAACAAATTATATATGTTTACAATTATTTGAAATTTAGTCAACAATTGCCTTTTGTTATGATTTTTACAATATAAAATGATCAATTGATCACTGACTCTAAAACTCGTCAAATAGAAAGAATTGATGAGAATGTATTTGTTTTTTGTGGAACTTATTCGTCCTTATAACCTACACAGTGTTTGTATTTTCATAATATAGTTTCTTATGAATCAAATCTCTTGTTTGATCGTCTACCTGATATAATCTCACCACTGTTTGTTGAGACAACTAGTCGTAAATATAAACTTAGTAAAAGCAGTTATCAATAATAAGTATTAAGATTTAAGCAAAGTAATTTTTTGTAAACAAATACACTTCTCGATTTGTTTCACTCATTTGAGCTCAAGATAACAACAAAATTTAAATTGAAAAAATATTCCATTTTGACTGTTTTCAATAGCTTTCTTTAAACAAAGTTTTTCTATCTCATATCCTATAATTATAGCACTTGCATTTGGGCTGCTATGGAGGCAGAATTTTTTTTACACGCATTACCATTTTAAGCCTTAACGGTCATTAGTCACCTCTCACATAACAACAGTACTATGTCTCTGTGGTCGTAAGTCACCTCTCACGTGACGACAACAGTGCTTTGTCTCTGAAGTCGTGTCTCACCTAACAACATTACTTTGTCGCTGCAGTCAATATGTCACATGGGTGGTGATAAGACTGATCCTGTCAAAATTCGCTGTCTGTGAAATGTGGGCACAATTGCCTTGTCAATTAAAATTCTCAAGATCCTTATGAAGTTGTGGGAACTACGATGGAGTAGAGATACAATATGTAGAAGAATGCACAAGTTTTTTCCCACTCCAGATGTTAGTCAATACGTGTACCACCCCATAAAATCCCAGCTACTCGCAGGCCATAATTGCTTTCCGGAATACTTTTTTAAAAACTTTTTTTTCTTCAGAAACCAAGTTTCTGATCTGTGTCAGTGTGGAGAGATTGGCGACTCACCATTAAATCTTCCACTGTAAACTCATGGAACACCTTAGGGGTGATCTCCTTTTCCTAAAAGAGGCTACCAAAACCTACTCGCAACACCCTCAGTGTCACCAGGCCCTCCTGGCCTTGGACAGATTTGTGACTGCCAAACTTATGTCTCGTTTACCCTAACTCTTCAAACCTCCCATTCTTCACAGCATAGGTAAGTTGGTAGGTATTTTGAGTAGTAGTGTGATGAACCGTTTACTGTTCATGGTTTTCACGCCTTTGTCCAAAAAAAATTCAAGGACTTTTCAGAACCAAAAATATTTTTTTCAAGAACCTAAAGTTTTTTATAGCGACCTAAAACAAAGCACTTGCAAAAATTGTCAATTTTAAAAAATGTGAAAAATATTTATTAAAAAAAAAACATTTTTTAAGTCCTTTTTAAACTACTGACAGTCAAAGAAAAGAGGAAAGGTTGTCATCAATTTTGGTTATAGTTTGGATTTTCTTTTATCACAGAACCTGTGAACTTTTTTGCAAAGTGGGCTTCACGTCTCAATGCTAACTATCCGGCTATTTGCACACATATCAATTTCGGTCGTGAGGTAAAATATCGTACGATAAATTCTTTGGTGGCACGAAGAAGAGTATGGGAGCTTGCACATGGTTCGATCGACACAATCTCCGTTTTCATTTTGCTCTCGCCCACGGCCACTACAGCTGATGGCTGTCGTGGTTTATTTTGTTTGAGAAACAAAACAAATCCAAAGTTTTGACTGCAGTGTCAAAAGTTGTTCTCTGGTCACAATCGTTAAAGATAGTAAAAATTTCAACGGATTTGAAATCTGTAGAAAATTTTACAAGAATACCTTAAATGTGCTTTTCTGTAAATAAATAATTTTTCAATTGCAACTTTTATATTTTCTCAATACGAATTCGGCGTTTTACGAAAACGGATAATGCAGTGTCCTAAACTGTTAAGTTTTCATTCTTGAACGTACGACTTGACAGTTACCCCCTTCAAAAACCTTAATATTTTCTTTGTATTTCTTCATCAATCCCTGAGACAATTTTAAGAAATATTCAAAGAGGCGGAACTCTTTCATGTTTGAATGCAAAAAAGCGATGGGATGACGCGTCAATGAAACATGGTGTATGACCTTGTGTGTTCATGTATACATCACCCATTATGGTTGTTCATATATATAAAACGTGGTGTCAAAACACGTAACACTTCAGAATGACGCTCAAATTGCGCACCTGCCGTGAAGGAAACTAGTTTGGACACAAATTCCAACGCAATTATGTACTAGTCCAAAAAAAAAGCAAGGACTTTTTACCAAGTTTCGTAATTTTCAAGGGCCCCTAGTTAGGAAAACAAAATTCAAGGACCGTGGGAACCCTGCTGTTGGCTTCAGAAAGTCTTTGCTAGAGGCCCGCAAAGTAACGCGATGTATACTGTGCGGTTTCGGATGCAACAACGACAGCTAAACATCAATGTTGATAATACATCAACGTTCTTAAAATTCAGTGTATTTAAACTTTTTTACCCCATTTCATAACACTGGTTTATCAACTAGTGATGCTACATCGGCTTCAATACATTAATGTTTTGAAAATATCGACATTGATGTCGCATCCCTACTTTTCAGACCCTTGGCCCCACTTTGGTCTAAAAGTAAGCTCAATTTGGCGATTATGAAAATTATGCTACTTGGTTATTTTTATAACCCCAAAGGGAAAAATTAAGACACAATATAATTTTGAATCATTTTTAAATAACGAGGCAACACCCAAGCTGGCACTCCAAACTTACACACCACGCTAATGTAAGAACACAATATATTTAACATGCACCAGCCCCCTTTCTACACGACGGTCTTTGGCAGGATTCGAACTCCCAACCCTCCGGTTGCTAGTCCATTACTCTTCCAACCATGGCACCTGTTATAGTTGTAGTTTTTTAGTTCATCAGATGTCAGTTTCGTATGCCAAAAAATACATAACCTATGATTAAATATATAATTTTTCACTGCTATGAGGCAAGATATATATAATTTTTCTTATTATGAACAGAAGAAAAGTAATATTTGTTTTATAATAAAATTACAATATTAATCTGAGCAATATTATTCGTTTAATTACTAAGTGTGCAATAATTTATTCACAAGACCTTTTAGGAGTTAACATGCTACTGATTAGTCTAAAACCAACATTTTGATGAAATGTGGTATATCTAATGGTATTTTTATTTAACATCTCTCTCCCCACTGGAGCAACACAATGGGCTATTTGTGACGATCCTGGATCAACCCCAAAGGGAAAGATTAAGACAACATAATTTTGAATCATGGTCATATAGCAAGGCAACACAACAGATTTAACATGCACCAGCCCCCTTCTACATGACGGTCTTTGGCTGGATTCGAACTTCCAACCCTCTGGTTGCTCTTAAAACCACGGCACCTGTTATATTAACATGATGCTGATTTAATTAATTTTTCAAAAGGTCTATTCAAAAATTATTTTATCTAAAATTTTCATGTCCTGATCAAGACAGATGTTGAGTGAGTTAAATATATGGAGATAGCATGAGCACATTTTTATAAGTTTCACAGAAGCCTACTTTGAACAAGTTTAGCTGACTCATGGTTCTAGATAAGCTTTGAATGCAAATCGGACTAAAGCCAATATTGCTAAAGTTGCAAGAATCAGAATGTATAGCTACAGAAAATTTTACGACTTGAAAATATTTACCAACCAAAATATTGGTTTACAATTTCTTCAGTTGTTATGCAGGATGTTTACATAGGACATCATTTTGTTTTGGAATAACTTTTAAATAAAACATTTCTAATTTCATTGTGCACTCAATGATTGACATTATTCATTGAATTTAATATCAGTCAAATGATTGCCAGCACTGCATAGTCTTCCATCCACATGATTTCTTAAGACCATTTTGCTCTACAGCTTTTGATTGTCATTTATTTAGGAAGCTGATCTAGGTTAGTGAGTGTGAATCTCAGCACATTTTAGCAAAATATTTAATCAAAATGAATTCTCTATGATGGAGACTTCTAGAAAATTGTAAAATTACTTTGGGTTACATCGTGTGCCTTCAAAACAAATATGTGTAAAAAAAATTTCAAAACACTGTTCTCTGCAAGATACGAAAAAGTCTGACCGACTTCTTACAGAAAGTTCCCAAGAAAACATTGATACTGTATGATATATAGTGTTATTGAAAAACAAGGGACCTCTGTTGACATTACACACAAGTAGGCTTTCTCCAAACACAATATGGGAAAAATTTGGATTTTCATCGAAGCTCTAAATGTTATTATGCATGCAATTCTCTTGGTCCATATTATATTCCACATATAAGTATAATTATTTCAGTTCTAAAGTTCAATTTAAATTACATTCCAAAACAGTTCAATCCAGAAAAAAATTACTAGGTTAACAATACTTGCGTGTACCAGACAACATTGGCAATCTTGAATAATTATGAAAATCAGAACAAAATATAAATCTTTTAGTACAAATTGTAAGAAACATTTAATGTATTCAGAATGATTTATTGAGACTGATTCTGACATTGCAAGATATTTTTGTAAACAAACACATGAAGGTAAACAAAAAGAAGTGTTTCAGTTACAGTGAATATATGTACTTCAATTCATTATAGAAGGTATTTTTTAATTAATGTCTTACAAGAAAAACAAAGAAACAAATGGTACATAAAAACTTTCATTTTCATTTCAATACACAATAAACTTTAAATATCAAGTAATTTAGTCATACATTACAAAAATTCATTTTTCTGTAAATGAAAATGAAATAATGGGTGAGCCGGAGAACTTAGGCCGAAGGCCTTCTATCTCCCTCAGAAAGTAGTTGGGAACTGAGCAGGTTTTGAAGTTCACTGAAATATGTAAGGTAGAGTGAGTGCAGTTGGTTGTCCAATGAAAACAGGTGGCTTAGAAATTGGGCAGATCAAGGACGAGTCCAATTGGAACAGTACATAAGATGCAAGATGACAAGGAAGGCTTAAGAATTATTAAATTAAAGAAAAAATAAAAGCAGGAGATTTAAATAGTAAGAACATTAAGGATTAAGAATGACTCTGGGTCTTTTATTATATTCGGGTTGACGAGGGTCATATCTGGGATACACTGGATGGCAGGGTTATCAATTAATTCAAGATTAGCATAAAAATTAGTAGCAAGTTTATTGAAGTAAGTTTTAAGTTCGGTAATTTCAAGATCTTCGCAAATTTTAGCGTTTCGGTAGTACCAGGGGTAACCACTGATAATACGTAGAGTAGAATTTTGAAGAGATTCAAGTTTTCGCTGCGTATCCGAATTTTCTGTAAATATAATTAACCATACAAGACTCAAAAAGAAACTTTTTGCATGAAAATTTAACTTATGACCATTAAGTGTAGAATTATTCAAATTTAAGTATTTCCAATCTTAAATTTTTTTTTTATCTTGAAACTTTTTTTTTTAGAGAAAATGTTTATTTTTGTAAAAAATTGGGTAATTTAAAAAATTACTTAACATTTTGGCAATAACTGCTATCACAAAAACACCTGCTTCAAGAAATAAAAACAAAACCACATAGAAACACATTTTGATAATAGAAATTACAAAAACATAAATACAAGTAAGGGATAGTTAAAAATCTGAAGGATGAGGAACCTGAAAATATAAAGTGTGCACATCAGTACAATACAAATGAGATCACAAACTCACCTTTTCGAGTCAACACTAATGTACACCTAATTCTGTTTGGACGAGCATGAGTATCATCTTGTGCAAATGTTTCAACAGTTTTACGAACAAATTCAGTTATTAATTGTTGTGTTTTGGTTAGGCCATTATATAATTATCTGTAAGAGGCTACCAAGAACTTCAGTTCACGTTGAAATTTCCTAGCGCGTTTTTCATTAGGGTCATGTTTGACAAAATGATTACCCAATTTTCAGGTCAGTTCCAGACATTCTTTTACTAAACCTGCATTTAGAACAAGATCCTATTGTTCATTATCACTACATTCTGTGGGATTAGGAGTCTCAAAGCCAACCTCTTCTAATAATTCATCTTTGCTTACGGCTTTCTCGAATGATTCATGAATATCTTCAAATGATAGATCACTGAATCCTCCAGTTGCGTGTCATTGTAATGATGTTGGGAATACAGTCGTGTTAGTTACCAAATACAATTAGAAAATTGTAGATACATACATTGGTAAATGAAAACATGTATTCCAAAACGCATACACTACATGTTATGCAATCTATTTGTGGGTGCAATATAACTGACTAACCACTGCATTGCCCGTGATAGTTCTTTTCATGGGGTCAGGTGTGACCACTGCTTGCTAACCCCCAGTAATTGCTACGAATACCCATGTATTTTAACAGATGATACTACTATGCCACAAATAGAAGAAAAAAAAATTTCGTAAAATTTGGGCAAATAAATTCAAACTGACTGGAGTAAATAGAGAATGAAATATTTATTTTGAATCTGAGTAAAAAAAAAAGTTTGTGCAAAAACAGAATTAGGTGTGCGTATACAAACAGGAAATGTTCGACGCAAAAAAATAAATACGCTCAGGGTAGTCACATGAATTGAACCTATGTCATCTACAGCTTGCAAGCTATTAACAATGAGAAACCCACTGAACCACCAGCAAGTTGCTTTCCCACTCCTTGTACTCAGTAATGATACTATTCCCTCTACACCTCACCTCCCCTTTCCGCTTGTGTATCAATAGAATAGCACAAAATCATTAGTACTACCCAAATTTTGTTCAACAGAGGTTTTGGAAAACCAAATCGACATATTACATTGTTTATTTCAACATACCTATATGAGAACTTAAGTCTGTTAGCACAAATGCACTTGTGATGGGTAATGCCTTCTATGAGGTACTCTCGATACACCCTTGACAATGTGGAGCAAGGTCTCAACTATGTCCAAAATGTTAAGCTTATGCGTTTAGCTTTAACTATCCTTCCACGTTCAAACTCGGTTAATTCTTGGCAGGTCGACATTCAAGAGTTTAACAAAGAGCACTGATAACTATCTGACTCTTTATACTCTTTTAATACAATGTGAGCACTAGTAAATTTGCATACTGCTATCCCATGACTTTTAGCACATCAGTGTTCGGTGTATGGAAGTTATATAAAATTAATAATGCAAAAGTTTTGGTACAGGCATATGAGGGGTCAAAAAATAATACTTAATATAAGATTTTGCAAATGAAAGCACATAAAAAAATAGCTGCAGAGATTAGGAAAAAGCATGTGTTTCTAATTTGAATTAATGGGGTCGCACTGGCCTTGGAACTTTTATAGGTATAATGCTTGAGTAAATATATTAAGTGAATCTTCACCCATCATATGAAGAAGAATGATTCAAAATTGCCCATTGGATTTATAGTCACAAGGAATGTTTTAAACAAAACCTATGCTGATGAACAGGCTTGTGAGTGACATATGTTCAATGGCCCAAAAGGGAAAGAGTTGTCTTGTAATTATGATCCCTATCAAAAAAGGTTATGTAGTGCTTCAAAGGAAGGCTGATTTAATATTCAACTAACTTCAATAAAATAGCATGTCTCTTTTTCATAGTTATTTCATTTTCAATATTATTACACATAAAACAGAAAGGAAATGAAATCAAAATTCTTATTTAAATCACTGATTTTTAAAAATAATCACTTAATTTTAAATTTGCATTCCCTGTAACAATCTAAAAATCGAAAGAAATGGTCCGTTTTGATAGAATCAGATGTATTCAATTTGTGGACTTTCATATAATGTAATCTCAAAAACTAGATTACATCTAATTATAAATCAAAAATTAAAACTACTGATCGCAGAAAGAACAATCTCACTGCCTCTACTAAAATACTAAGATTACACTTCACAAATATAATTAAACGCAATAGCATAAAACAATTCAAAATCAAAGCTGAAACAAATTTTTCTTGCATCTTTTCTTTCTAAAGCATCAAATAAACACATTTGAAAATTGAAGGAGATTGGATGTATAACTGAAAAGTAAATACAATCTTTCAAAAGAATACGCCTAAAGACAAATTAACTTTTCCTAATCAAATTATTCCGCTTTCAATACAAAGACCGTTGAAAAACATGAGCTCCTCACACATTCTCATAAGCATAAACAAAACAGAATGCATTCAACATCAGAACAGCGCGCGATTTTTCAAACCGCCGACAGAACTAATACGCCGTCTAGCGGCAATTCCTCTAAGTTTTAACATTAGGATTATCGTAGTTGGCGATACAGGCATCTATCGCCAACTCGCCAAGAGGTGCTGAAAGCGTGAGGGTTTCCGAGTATGCGTCCGGGATGCGATTTTCCAAACCCTCACAGATACTGCACCGCCAGGTGACAGGCCGGTCGCGCTGGATGACGATTTGTTGCTGAACCAATTAAATTGACCGGTTATCGGGTTGCACTAGGACAACTTGGCGCTGAAGAAATCTCGCCGCACATTCTTCATGTTGTTAGTGTTATCTTGATTGTGTTACACGTGTGGAGCGCATAATGGAAATATAATTAATATTAAAAGAAATCCCAAAAGATTTCAACGTAGTTTTACATATGGAAAATATCATTATTCTTCGAAGTTCCTTGGCAAAAGAAAATGACGCTGACGTTAAAACTTTTTATCTGTTGCAAGATAATTTGTTTCCTTTAAAATGAAACGGTATTCGAACTATAACTAAATATACACAAAAGTTTGCAATTTTTTACTGATAAAAGATGACTTAGATTTTTAATTAACTGATTAAAAAACAGTTTTTTTTATTACAGTTATTAAAACAAGGATTCTTATTTAAACTAAATGAGAATAAAATTATTAAACTAAAACCAGATGTTTTTTTATAAACTGATGAAAACCTGTTTTTTTTATAGATAAGAGATTGTATAGATTTTTATAATTTCAAAAGATAAATCCCAATTTAAATATATTAGCATCTAAAGTTACTGCTTATTTAAAGATCCCATTGACTTATTAAAGAAAATCTAAAAACAATCACCCCGTAATATTAATTATTTAATAAGAACTAATCATATAATTAATTAATCACAAATAATGATTAATTAATTAAGATAATCCATTGGACTAATCAATTTGAGCAGATATTACAGATAATTACTACTTTGCATTTAATGTTCATTGCTTTGTTAAACTAAGTTTCTAAAAAAAAAAAAACGGTTTAAACCAATAAAATCCGTTACAAAAAAATAAATCAAATCGCCCTAACTGTTATCCATTGAAACTTCTTGCTAAAGGCGCGACGACGGAGCGATAACTCGCCAAGAAGTTGGATCAACCTTCCCACAATTCCTTAACGCTTCTCACAGCGACCGGCCTGTCACCTGGCGGTGCAGTATCTGTGAGGGTTTGGAAAATCGCGTCCGGGATCAAACCTAAAGGGAATGGTCCAAGACTCATTGGAAGAATCCTGGTTCTAATCCAGGTCAGTGTATGGATATTTGTAAGCGTATGGTGTAGAGGACAAAAAGGCACAAATTCTGCATAAAATGTAGTTTGTTTAAAATCATGGAAATTTACTATTAAACCCCTGGAGATTGTGTCGACATGGTATCTTGTAATTAGGAAAATTGACCCATGTCTTGATGGATGAGATCTATTGTCACTAGACAAAATTGACCTGATCTCTACAAGATATTGCGATGATTTGTTAAGGAACAAAAATAGAAGAGCCAATTGTGGCCGTTTGGTGGTTTAAAGATTACTCATTACTACCATTATGAAACTTCTCACACTTATAGGACTCATCGCACCTATTAAATGACTTATTTTCTGTCTTAGCTTAAAAAAAAAAGTTTGATTTTTCAACAGTGTTCTAATATGTAGTACAAATTCCAAAGATATTCGATAGGGAATAACGTCCTTTATAAATTCAAATGCAAAACACTTCATAAGGGGCCCGTTTTTATATCAAATTTCAAAATTTACATTGCCAACACCACGTTTCGATGCCTCAATTACAAAATTCATGAATTTACTATCGTTACATACCAAAATATTCAATGTTAAGGTCGTTGCCCATTTCAGAGATCATCTCATCATTGCAAGTTCCTATTCGTAGATCATTTTGTGGCATCGGAAATTGTTCAGTTCCGTGGCTAAATGACACAGAACTTCAACCATCCTAGTGGTAGTCTCGACTATGTATTTCGTCATTAGCAAAATTGACCAGATCTTGATGGATAAGAAATTTTGAAAGAATAATGTATTTACTGTTTAACTTCTATTTTTAACAGTTAATGATAATGTTTAAATTAATTCACAGCTATTTTTAGTATTTATTAAATACGATTTTCATGATAACAATTAACAGTATCGCAAGTTAGCTATAGCTATAAAGACAGATTTGCCAATCTCTATTAGATTGATCATTTTCAGCTATACCACTCATTATGGGTAGACCGTAGGTTTCCTAAATGGTATTTCAAAACAATTTTCAGAACTTCACACTTTCCTAAGGTTTGTCCTAATTTCTTTCAACTTTTGGATGCCCGCTAAAATCATCGTGTGAAGAAAATTTAAGTGCAGTGCAAAAATTATCGAGACGAAAGCTGAAATTTTGTATGGAAATATTAACCTTTAGACTACTGCCGGTACAGCAGCCGGTACATAATCGCGCCAAAAAAGAAATTTAGACAACTTTCAAGTCCATTAGTTATAGCTTGAAAGTTGTAAGAATTGCGCCAAGAAATAATCGCGCTTCTTATACCTAGCCGTAGTCAAAAGATTGTCTTTCTGACCCGATTTCTGTCAAAATATATCGAATTCCATTTTTGAATTTGCTTTACTCTTAAAATTATTTGAATAAAGAGGGATGGTTCGTTTTTATTCCACGACTGTACATCAATGAGCTTAGATTTGTTTTGTAAAATTAAATGTGCTAATTTCCGTTTTTGTATTTCCTATAGTCACGTTTACATGACCAAACCAATCGACCCGGGTAATTCGAGGGTGAAAGGGATTTTTGAAGATTGCCCGCGCGCAGTATGGGAAAGGAGGGTAAACTCAAGAACACGGGACTTGATTAGGATTGAAAACAATCCGCGAAAACTTATAGAGCATGGAGAGAGCCGTTTTTTTTTTTGGACGGACTAGACAACAACTCGTGAGAGATGGTGTTTCGGTTTTTTAAGACCATGGTTCATTTTAAAACAGATGCATTTTCTTTCAGATATATGTAATTTTGTCTTTTCGTGTTTGTAATTAAATGGTTTGTTTTTAACACGTTCGCTGGCGATCTTGCGCCAGTCCGTGATGTGACGTCAACACAAAAGAGCCAATCACGCTGCAGTGCGTGGTGTGGACTGATGTCTCGATAGCCAATCACGCGTTCGACTTTTATTCTCCGCTTCAATTGTCATTATTCTGTACATGTTAGGTGTTGGCGTGGAGTAAAGGTTAGAAGCTAGTTGTAAAAGTATGTGGTTTCGAATTTATAACTTTATTAGTTATCAAAAAAATATACGAATTGTAGAGACGATAGTTCTGTAAGGCCTTCACGCCCCCCAAAAAGAAAAATGCAATCTAACTAGCCTCTAACAGCTGATGAAATCGCAAATTTATTGGCTGAGCTTTCGCCAATCTATTCTGGTATTGGCGCACTTTTCAATCATATTTCTTATAAAAAGTAAGTCGGCTTCTGGAAAAACCCAAATCTGGGTCGGTACTGTTGTTGTTGTCGTATGTTCTTCTGGGATGCATATGAAAGCAAGTGGTGAACAGAAACATTCAAGACAATACAGAAGAAAGAATATTTTTTTATTATAACAAACGATGATCCCAGCAAAGAACAGAAGGTGTGCGCTGCTTTCCTTTCAAGATGGGAATCCATTCCAGGCGAAAGTCCGACTTCTTTCCCAGGTTTTACATCCATGCCTTATCCGGGATTCGAACCCGGGCCCACTCGGTGACAACCGAGGATCATAACCACCATACTGGCTGGGCGGTACTAATAAATTAAATTGGAAAAAAGACTGAAGAGTTTCCAGAGCCGCACATTGCGGACTATCACGGGAGCTCCTTACTATGTCCGGAATGAAGTCATACATTCGGACCTCAAAATCATACCCATAGCTGAATTCTTACAGCAAATTTCGGCCAAGTTCTTCAAAAAAATACCTCGGGTTCCTAACGAAGCACTTAGAGCACTACCACCATATGACCCTTCGATCAAAAGCTCTGCCAAAAGACCTCGTGCTTTCCTGCAACAAAACCTGCAGACTTACCCGCGGCGACCTAAACTTCAATGTGGCATGTTTCGTTTGGATCCTGACGTCTTTGACTTCAATTCCTAACTTTTTCTCCCCATACAAAATTTAAATTTTGCAAATTCCTATATTGGATCATGACCCTGTTGTAGCGGCTGAGCTTTTTGAGGACTCGACTGGACCCTAATTGAATCACTAAAACACAACAGTTTTATTTCTCACACTCGACTTTGTTTTTCTTTTATTAAATCTTTCTATTCTACTTACAGTAATGGATCATCGAAGTTAGCCACCTCCGAATGCGGTCACAACTTGGAAGGGTAACCGACTGAATTGCTGATTTCGCTTAAGGAGGTGGCGCCCCATCTTTTGGAACTTCGTTCAGCTGAAAACTCTTTTTAAATTTTTCCAGCCAATTTAATTCATTTTTACTAAATAAATTTCTCACTTAAATTATGCAAATCAGTTTTATGTTGAACACACCTGATGACGGGGAGTTAAGCTGCATTGCAGTAGGCAATCCTTAAGTGATTGTCTAGTCCAGTCAGGGAAACCCCATTTCCACGACTGCAATAACTATCAACACATCCTAACGTGATCGGCAGCGAATGATTTAAACAACATTTGCGAGTCTATTCCCACGACAAAAACACAATCCGAATACATCTGCTAAGTATCTGGAATCACGGAAGAGTTTACTTCGTCCATCAAACTCTGGTTTTCTAGTGGAGATACCACAACGAGACAACCGCCTGGTGGGTTTAAGGGAAACAGACAGAAATGTTTCAACGGTTTAGGCTATTTTGTGACGTCTGTACCTTAATCTTTAAGCTATTGCAGGTAGACAATTGCTACCACTATTTCGTTTACACCAGCGGCATGATATAGATCTGTGTACGGTGAATTTTATCCCCCTTTTAAGTGACCGCTGGCTTCGATCACCATTTACGAGCTGTCAGCAACTGACCTTCTAGAGCAGAGGTTCCCAACCTTTTAGTAACTGCGTACCACTTGAAATTTTTAGAAGTTTTTGACGTACCACCAGTCTTATATTTTTTTTAGAAACATGTATCTAATGTCAGAAAAGTGCCCAATGGCTTGTTCTATTTTATTAAAATACTAAAAAAGCTTCATATTTTGTGATTAATGCACTTGTATTTCGTATTAATGATGTTTTAATAAAGGAAAAAATAAAACGATTATTGAAAATTAGTTTTATTTTTTACTCGCTGGTCTAAAAACAGATAATTTTAAATAATAAGTACAAACTAAGCAAACGAAGATTAACGTAACCAAAAATCAAATTTTAGTGCGAAACTTGTTGTTTGTCTTTTATTAAAATATCAATAGCAGGAGCAATGGAGCTTAACTTCACTCTTAAATCCTCTTCAACACTTACTCTGTTTCTATATTTATTTTTAATACACAAAAGTTCTCGTGCGTATTTCTCATACATAAAGATAAAGGAATTCTTCGTAAAACGATTTGACAGGGAGAGATATAAACTTAATTTCGCCGAGATGGCCATTGAATAGAAATAGATAGTCCGCAACAAAGTTTCTCTTTTAATAATGTGCTACTGTTAGCGTCATTTATTACAATGTAATAAAAACGTTAATTTCGTAGAATATTTGGGTCGCTCGTATCATCTTTGCGTACCACCTGAAACGTTGCCGCGTACCACATGTTGGGAATCCCTATTCTAGAGGATCCATCCTTAGGTTCGGTACTCTACCCTGTCGACTTTGAGGTGTGAAGGCTTTGTGGGAAAGGCAGGTCGCTCTCCACACAATACTGTGAAAGGAAAGCGTCAGTTGTAAATGCCAGTCAAGGCTCTATCGCTCAAGTTAGGTTATTAGGTGAGGGATGTTGGATATGCAGGGGAAAGAACCGTTCCTGGAGACGATTGAAAAAAATCTCAGCGTAAAGTTTAAAATCATGGATATTTTCATAGACATACATGAATGTTAACATGTTCTTTGTTGCATACTTAACGGTGAATCTGCTGTTTAGGTTTGAAATGATCCCACTAGACGAAGATTTAATCAACAAACACAATCACCTGCAGTGGAAAGATGGAAGTGACTTCCTCCATCGGACCGCAATTAAACTGGGCTGGGAAGATTTGTTGGGTGAAAACATCATGGACAACGGCTGTGGCCCTGGACAAAACTCTACCCAGCTGCTCCTCAATTGATTTCCTGATGTTGGGAAAATTATTGCAATGGATGCACCAGAAGACGTGATTCGATTTGCTAAAAGCAAGAAACCGCATCCGAAGGTAGAGTACATCACTGCCGATATACAAGATGAGTAAGTATATTATATTGTGAATCTTTCCCTGTAAATCCTTTGAGCGTCACAATATTTCAGGGAAGAGCAATATCGCTTGTCCTTACAATACGCATGACTAAATAACCACATCGAATAGTTGAAGAAATCCTGGAGTCGTTCAACTTTTATAGAATAATTCTAGTGGTAATTTTATCGAAATAGTTATTTCGAAAGATTATATTGGTCGAGAAAATCAGAACTGGTTAGAAGTAAATCGGATCTTGTAACCTGTAGACTTCCCTGCTTATGTATCTGATCCCCTCGGATGATAAAACTTAACCAGTGAAAACCGTGTGGTACCAGTAAAAATGGGTTTAAAAATTTACGATTTGCTCCTATGAATATCCTTTCCCCCCCAAGTTTGATAGCAGATGTCGTTTTATAAGAGTTAAGGAAGACAAATAAAAAATTGGATTTTGTTACCTTAATAAAGTAAAAACAATATACTGAAAGATAAGTTTTAAATTTGAGAAGAAAATTATTCCAACTTTCTTGGTTTAATTGCTCAGATGGTGCCACCCTAGTCTTAAGAGCTACCAGACTTGACAAACAATGGTTAATTGTTGGCAAAAGAACCAGCATCGATTGAAATGTCAAAGGTTTTCCCATAGGCTCGAAGTTTATAGACTACTTTAACAGCAAATGTTGCCTGATGTTTGGGACGTGGTTTCGGAGTTTATGGTGCAAGGACCACATGTAGCCATGATGAGCCTGACACGAGACATCTAATATCAAGTACTGGATGTGCATACAATGAAAGTTTTACCGACGCAGAAGAAACGTCCACCCAGGGAGGAATTCACGTGACAGTTTGTCCCGTGGCGGCAAGTATCGGTTTACTCCAGTTGGGCAGTCTCGTTATTGAGACGATATACAATCTATCTTCAAAAAGCAAAATTGTAAGGTGGCGGAAGTTCGATTCTTGCCAGGTTCATTCCTCCTAGGTGTATTCCTCTTGTGTCGGTCAAACTTTCATTGCGTGTGTCTATTACTTGATACTTTAAGTCTTGTGTCTCGAGCAGTATGGCCAAATATGGCCGTTGCGCTATAAAGAAAAACATCAACCATATATGTAGGTATGTAGGTAGGAATTTAAATACGAATCGTACTCTCTTCTCTGGAGCAACACAACGGGTTATTTGCGACGGTCAGGGATCAAACCCAAAGGGAAGATCCTAGGCGAACACCACGGAATATTGAACCACTGTCAGTTGACGAGGTAACACCTGAACTGGCATCCCACTTTACAAAATCCACCACGCCAACACGAGGACATTTGAGGCCGCGACAGATTTAAAGTGCGCCAGCATCCTTTGTACACGACGGTCTTTGGTTGAATTTGAACTCGCTACCCTTGCCAATCCGTTACTCTTTTAAACGTTCACCAAAGCAGTCCAAAATGATTGTATGTAGAACCTCGCGAATCGAATAAGAGACAAACTACGGTGGAAGTGTCGGTAATTGGCAAGTTAAAAGAATATATACATCCAAAAGAGGATAACCTTCAGTGAACACGAGACTCATTTTGTATTGAGCTAAATTTTAGTGTAGATACTGTCTCTGTGGCGGAACGCATTTCCAGTACGTATTCTAACCGTGATATCATTTGGATTGTTTTCGGAATTCAATTTCTGCACGTCGACAGTAGAAATTCCAAAGAATGAATTCCGAATCGATGTATCGCGACTAGGAAAGAAGTGACGAAAGTTGAATGTATAGATTTGTTCAGGAAATGAAAACCAAGGTTACCGTTCATTATTTATATTAATTGTATCATGTGAGAAACTTTGGAAGTGACAGTGGGGTTTACAATATCATATTATTAAATAGGGTCACTCAAGCAGGCATGCTTATTTTACGCTCGTCTCCGGTCTTTCGGCCTATATTATCATTTTTTGGGCCGTACCTCGTTCATCCCTTACCTTATTTCATTGTTCATTGTTGCCGGGTTCGAATCCAACCGAAGATTGTCGTGTACAATGGGAGCTGGGGCACGTTGGTGTAGAGGCGACTGGTGTATGTTAAATCTGTCGTGGCCGAAAGTCCTCATGTTGGGTTGGTGTGGAAGTTTGTAGAATGGGGGTACCAGCTCGGGTGTTGTCTAGTCTTCTGACCGGTGTTCAAAGTTACGTGTCGATGTCCTCGGGTCTTTCTCTCATGGTTTAACTGCGGATAGTCTCCAATAGCACGTTCTGTTGTGCCAGTGTGACGTTAATTACAACTACCTACCTTGTCAAAATGTAAGTTTGTAGAGTGGGGGTACCAGCTCGGGTGTTGTCTAGTCTTCTGACCGGTGTTCAAAGTTACGTGTCGTTGCCCTCGGGTCTTTCTCTCATGGTTTAACTGCGGACAGTCTCCAATAGCACGTTCAGTTATGCCAGTGTGACGTTAATTACAACTACCTACCTTGTCAAAATGTAAGTTTGTAGAGTGGGGGTACCAGCTCGGGTGTTGTCTAGTCTTCTGACCGGTGTTCAAAGTTACGTGTCGATGTCCTCGGGTCTTTCTCTCATGGTTTAACTGCGGACAGTCTCCAATAGCACGTTCTGTTGTGCCAGTGTGACGTTAATTACAACTACCTACCTTGTCAAAATGTAAGTTTGTAGAGTGGGGGTACCAGCTCGGGTTTTGTCTAGTCTTCTGACCGGTGTTCAAAGTTACGTGTCGATGTCCTCGGGTCTTTCTCTCATGGTTTAACTGCCGACAGTCTCCAATAGCACGTTGTGTTGTGCCAGTGTGACGTTAATTACAACTACCTACCTTGTCAAAATGTAAGTTTGTAGAATGGGGGTACCAGCTCGGGTGTTGTCTAGTCTTCTGACCGGTGTTCAAAGTTACGTGTCGATGTCCTCGTGTCTTTCTCTCATGGTTTAATTGCGGACAGTCTCCAATAGCACGTTCTGTTGTGCCAGTGTGACGTTAATTACAACTACCTACCTTGTCAAAATGTAAGTTTGTAGAGTGGGGGTACCAGCTCGGGTGTTGTCTAGTCTTCTGACCGGTGTTCAAAGTTACGTGTCGATGTCCTCGGGTCTTTCTCTCATGGTTTAACTGCCGACAGTCTCCAATAGCACGTTGTGTTGTGCCAGTGTGACGTTAATTACAACTACCTACCTTGTCAAAATGTAAGTTTGTAGAGTGGGGGTACCAGCTCGGGTGTTGTCTAGTCTTCTGACCGGTGTTCAAAGTTACGTGTCGATGTCCTCGTGTCTTTCTCTCATGGTTTAATTGCGGACAGTCTCCAATAGCACGTTCTGTTGTGCCAGTGGGACGTTAATTACAACTACCTACCTTGTCAAAATGTAAGTTTGTAGAGTGGGGGTACCAGCTCCGGTGTTGTCTAGTCTTCTGACCGGTGTTCAAAGTTACGTGTCGATGTCCTCGGGTCTTTCTCTCATGGTTTAACTGCGGACAGTCTCCAATAGCACGTTCTGTTGTGCCAGTGTGACGTTAATTACAACTACCTACCTTGTCAAAATGTAAGTTTGTAGAGTGGGGGTACCAGCTCGGGTGTTGTCTAGTCTTCTGACCGGTGTTCAAAGTTACGTGTCGATGTCCTCGGGTCTTTCTTTCATGGTTTTACTGCGGACAGTCTCCAATAGCACGTTGTGTTGCTCCAGTGTGACGTTAATTACAACTACCTACCTTGTCAAAATGTAAGTTTGTAGAGTGGGGGTACCAGCTCGGGTGTTGTCTAGTCTTCTGACCGGTGTTCAAAGTTACGTGTCGATGTCCTCGGGTCTTTCTCTCATGGTTTAATTGCGGACAGTCTCCAATAGCACGTTGCGTTGCGCCAGTGTGACGTTAATTACAACTACCTACCTTGTCACCCCTTGGAAGGATGAAACATGTCGAAGACAAGTGAAGCATCTAACTCAAAATGCCAATACTTTGCATTTGCGTCATTGTTCTTCCAGAACAACAATTTGATAGTTAATTGTCCAACGCCAATTAAACACTAAATGTCGCTAAAATGGTAATAAGCTGCGTTCAAAGATGTTTTTTTATTCCTTCTAGTTTAGCCACGTGCTGGACTAGTGCAACAAGTGATGCATTCTCAAATACGTTATAATGTCATTAATAAGTCCCGAAGGGCTCATTTCGATACAAGGAAGCATGTGATTTGTAGAAAAGCGTTCTCCATAGAGGGAATATAAAAGTTTTGTGAGCAATGATGACATTTTTATGTGCCCAGGATCGTGAACAAAACCAGTACTACCATGACCCTTGGAGTACATTCGTCTTCCGGGTTAAGGATTATCATACGATTGGTCCACGAGACTGAAAAAGGCTCATCCATTGATTCATCACCGGATCGGTAAGTGCGACGTAGTCGTAGACTTTGGTTGATTTCACCATTTTCGTTTAACACAATAGAATGCGCATTTACACCTTCCATATGAGATGTTCTATCGCTAAACTTCGCGATAAGATGCCATATTGACCAGCCAAGTCAATTGTAAAGATTACAGACCAGTCGCGACCACTAGCCGAGTTGTTGATACTGTTTGAAACTTATCTCGGTTGCAAAGCTCAATCTAGGTGTATTTCACCTGATTCCTCCTTGCAATTGGGACAAACTGGAAATCCATTCAAGAATTTTATGCACTTAACCTTTAGACTACGGCTGGTACATCAGCAGTACCTTGAAAGTTATAGGAATCGCGCAAAGAAAGAATCGTCCCAGTTATATCTATAGCCGTAGTCAAAAAGTTAAGGGGCTCGCTTCGAAATCTAGATGAAGCTTTTTGTCTTTCTTTCACCATTGTAGCATAGAAGTTGTGTCTCGGTGAGTATGCCACTGCACTAGCAACATTCGAGTTGTAAGTGGTGCGGGTTCGATTCCTGTTGGGATCATACCTCCCTGGGTGTATTTCTCTTCGTCAGCAAAACTTTCATAGTGTGTATGCCTATTGATGTTGTATGTCTTGTGTTTGGCGCAACATGGTCATATAGGGTCCTTGAGCCATAAGACGACAAACAACCAATCCACTGTAATATAAGGATCAACATGCAATGTTTTTTCTAGTGCCAGTTACGATAGGGAGCAATTCGCAACATTGCACTGGACATTTTGCAACATTGCACTGGACTCGTGCTAAATTATTAAGGCATAACCCCGATATGTATCATGCTAGAGTATTTGGTTATCTGAAGTAAAAACTTCGTTTCGCGCGTCTTTGTTGACACCGAAAATCCCTCATAAAACTACACTTTGACAATCTTTTGTAATTAGATCCATCCTTCAACGATGGCGTGGATGTTCTTCGAAACTCTTATCAATACATTGCATACATTGGGTGAATAACCAAGACCAAGCATTTCGAAACATTTTCGAACTCCTGAAACCTGGAGGGGAAGCTGCTGTGTATTTCTGTTTGAATGGTGCCAATTTTGAGGTGTTCGAAGACATGAGGGAGCATCCAAAATGGACGGAACTGACCAAAGTAGGATTAAAATTTATTTTGAATTAAAATAAGTGATGTAAACTATTACGAGCTAGGATAATTATAGTTGATTTCCTGTTATGGTGGTAAAGTTTTTTAGTGGCTTTTCAAACGGTGTGAATTATTCAGCTTATCTATATATATAATTCTCTTACGTGGCACGCAAAAAAGACGTTATTTGTAATCGCGTTTTGGCAACACTGTACGATTGTTTGTTTAACGCGAAGTCTCGCGCATCGATTGAATTTATAACGTTATCGGATGAAATTTTCCGACAAACGGATTTAGACGTGAAATGCCTTGTTACAGGATGGCCATGAACTAGACCGATGGTTAGATGAACAGAATGGTGACGATCTGGGTTCAATCCCGAAGGAAACATCAGAGGACACAACTTCATGATTTTTTATGACGGTCAGATTACCACCCAATTTTGGGATAGGGCTAACTGCTTCCACGTCTTAGGAAAGAATACCATTATTACCATACATTTTAAAAATGGTAGCAAAAAT
Source organism: Metellina segmentata (assembly GCA_947359465.1). Lineage (NCBI taxonomy): Eukaryota > Metazoa > Arthropoda > Arachnida > Araneae > Tetragnathidae > Metellina > Metellina segmentata. Next base: position 99,078,438 of record OX375880.1, on the reverse strand, counting down.
GTCTTAAACCATATTTTAGAAGCAATTTTAGTTGCTCGTGTATAAAGATTTCGTCGAAAAATTAAAACTTAAAATTTTTAAAAATACTAAATATGTATTTAATACGTTTTTTTATGAAAATCTTACAACCAAATTTTTTCTCATGATTGTCGAGGCTTGGCGGCAATATTTAGTATTTGCCATCCCTTGGAAAATTTAAGCTTGGGTGTTGCTTCATCATTAATGATGATGATGACTTCATCATGATGATGACGATGCATCAACGGTGATGCATCGGAAATTACATCTCCAAAAACAAATCCAATGTTTAAGGCGTAGAATACGTAAGTGAGGCCTTAAATGGTGAATTGAGAGTGATGTGTGAAATCAAAACAGTCTAGTACTAATTTCTTTCAAAAGTTTATCGCTCCGAACATATATCACAATTGGTGCACTTGCAGTTGATGTTGAAGGTTATGGCTCATTACCGATCTCTATGGGTTGAACTCTTCGATTATAAAACGCTTATGTCATCAGACATGCTATTTGCGTCCAACTGAGCAGTGGAGGTACTCGGGTATCGGACATTTGTTCACCTTGAAGGTGCGACGCCTTTACTTTCAATAACTGCCTCCGAGCCCGTTGACACTTAGTATCGGATGTGTAGCTACACCGATTTCCTTTTCGCATTTCTTCCGTTTTTTTTTTATCGACATCCGGAATACTGGGGAAAGACGTTTCACGTCGAATATTTGCACTAAATATCACGATTGCTTTTTTCAGGACTTGCCGTGTGGCATTCCAATCTCCCAATCTCGGAACTTGGACGAGTCTCACTATCAACGCATGTTGTCAGAGGTTTGTTTTGATGTCATCGAGTGTGAAAAGCAGTCGTTAACTTTCACGTTTCCCAGCGATGAAGAATGCAAAGGTAACTAACTAACTGACAAGGCATATCTCTCTATATTAAAAAAATGTTACCGCCGCCGCCGCAGGATTGAAAACTGTGTTGTTTAGCTCGATTCTTAGACGGTTTCCCGAGAAAGTACTGATCGGAAAAAAACCAAATTAACATGGTTTGTTCTTCATCGTATTCCCTGGACATTTATTAAGATTTTTTTTCCGATGCGGCTATTAGTTTAGGGTTTATTCAGTGTCAAAATTGAAGAAGCGAAATTTCTTCCGCGAGTGAGCAAAACACATTCAAATTTTCAGTTTTGAGTCGTGAGTTTTTTTTTAAGAGTACCTCTCAACGTAAATTTTTGTAGCTCGTCGAGTTTTTTTTTTTAATTTCAATTTGGTTCTTGATAATATTTTTTTGAAATTCGGGAAAAATCGGGACATTTTTGTTACTTTTTTTTAAAACTGCCGTATCTATATCTTATTACTATTACTTTTTAATTTTTAAAATATCGCATTATACCTCAGAATGTACTCTTTCTTACGGTACTATTATTTTTTAAATCGGTTAATAATTGAATTGGATGCGATCAAAAGTTGGTCATACAAAATTCGGAATCTTTGGATATTTTCGCTACTTTTTGTTACAACCGTTAACTAAAATTGTCATATCTATATCGTATTACTATTAGTTTTTTATTTTGAAAATAGCGCAGTATACCTCAGACTATACTCTTTCTTACGGTACCATTATTTTTAAAATTGGTTCATAAATAAATTCGATGCAATCAAAAGTTGGTGACACAAATTTCGCATTTTTCAGTTCGCAGAGCAAATTCGCGGAGCATTGTATTCGCGGAGGGTTGTATTTTTGACTATCGGGTTTGCCAGATATCAAATTTATCGTAGCAACAATTGCCATAAAAACGATTTCTTTTTATTTGGCGAGGAAAAAGCTTTTTTCCCTCTGTTCTCAGACGGTTTACCGATAAAGTACAAAGTACACATCGTAAAGTTTGGAGATTAACAGGGTTTACTTAAAATTGTACAGGGAAGAAGATGCAGAAGATTTTTTACTGATGCGGCTATTAGTTTAGGGTGCATTAAGTGTTAAAGTAAAAAAGAGTGAAATCACTTGCGTAAGAGGTATTGGTTTGCGAAGCAAACCAAACGGGAAATGTGTAGCAATCCCCGGGAGTCGGCGAGCGTAAGCGAGCAGGGGGCGAAGCCCTCGCTGTGACGTCATGGACCTTAAAGAAATCAGGATAATACAAATTATTCTGATAGTTTCACTCTGCGAAAGGAATGTTGGTTTGCGAAGCAAACCAAATACCATATGTAACGAAGCAAACCTAATGGAATTGCGTAGCAATCCCCGGGGGTTGGCGAGCGTAAGCGAGCAGGGGGCGGAGCCCCCTAGTTCTTCAAATATTCGTAAAGAGCAGTGGGTTTGCCTACTGCATTTGAAACCTATGAGTTGCAGTCGGCACTGAATGTCTATTACTTGTGTTTAGTGTAACTTGTCTGAATATGGTAGACAGTTAAATTAACGTTACACTGATGCAACACACGGGCTGTTGATGACTGTCCGGGATCAATGCAAAAGGGAAATATCAAGACAACAGCCCTCACGTTGGCGTGGTGTAGAAGTGGAGTGCCAGCACTGGCGTTAACCTTCTCATCTGAAAATGGTTCAAATGTTGCGAGGCGTTGTCTTTGAATATTTCCCTTAGGGATTCATCTCGGATTGTTTCAAGTAGCCCGTTGTACTGTTACATTCCGGCGTTAACTAACTACCTACCTATCTAGGACTGCATCGTAATTTTGAACCCGATCGTATGACGAGATCGACGCACGAGATGGCATGCCATTCTCCAAACTTCCCCATCAGGCCAGTGGGAACATTTGAGGCCACGACAGATTTAACACGCACCAGTCCCCAACTATAGGACGGTTCTTTGATTGAATCTAGTTTAAAATTCTCAATCCTACGATTGCAAATCTGCAATTCTACCAACTGGGTTAAGTTTTGGTTTTCTAAGAAAGCGGAGCCGTTATCTAGTAGCCGTGATACGTCATGATGCCGCGTCTAAGCAGAGACCAGAGGTATCAACTTAGACGGCAGAATACGGTGGAGAATGGGCAACGCAGACGGCTGTCATGGTTTATTTTATTCCAGAAACAAAACAAAGTGGCTTTTTTATTCTCTCGTCCAAAATTTATAACTTCGGGAACGTTGAAGATAGTGAAAATTTCAAAAGATTTCAAATCGGCGTAAATTCTACGCCAGATCGATAACAAAACAGATTTATTGTTCAATTATTTACAATTTGATTATTTATTTAAAGAAAATAACACATTTAAGGTATCGTTCTGGAGTAATTGAAAATTTCAACGGATTTGTAATCGGAACGATACTTTAAATGTGATTTTCTTTTATAAAAATTAATTATTTAATAAATAATTACATAATCAAATGGTAAATAATTGAATAATAAAATTTTTTTGGTTTCTATGTGGCGTAGAATTTTTCGCAAATTTCAATCTATAACGATCCTGATTTTACAAAAACGAACTAAACAATGTCAGTCAAAATTTTTTGTTGGTTTTGCTTCCCTCCGCTCGAATTGTTTGGCGCAGGAAATGAAATGTTGCCGCTACAAGAGAAAAAAGCGTTCTTCAACTGTTTGAGACCGCGTTGACGATCGTCATGTATATGGCGGCACCACTAATTTTCGTTACGCTTATAAACAATGTCTCTAGGAAACCAATGCCATCTGTTTGTATAAACAACGTTTTAGTGACATCATTCACAGCTACATTACGGCTGCTAGATAACGGCTCCGCTTTATTAGGGAACCGTAGATTTACCATGGGCCTTGTCTGTATTTGACCCTTGTGCCAAAAGTCTCAACCAACCATAAGGAACTTCAAAATGTGTTTTGATACGTGTAAACGAATGTTCATTGATTTTGCAACTAAACTTTTTACTTCGATTCTTATCCATTAGTTTCATCTAAATGAATAAAATTTAATAACGATTGCGTTATACTTCTAGGTCACCTTGCTTCCTTTTGTTCCATGCTGAAAGACATTCCGGACCACTTGGGAAGCGAATTCATGGACAGCTTATTTGAGAGGTTACTAGTTCGCTGTGGATGTTCGCTTCACGGTCTTCCAAATATACTAGTAAATCACATCACATCACATCACTATCTTGATTAAAAAACCGACTGAAGCAAGGCCAAGTGAACTGTCAACCACTCTTGGAACAGAAAATAAATTATAAATCATAATATGCAAAATGTGTAGTTATGAGTTAAGTCTTATTATTCCAGGCAGCATCTAAAAAGTTCTGTTTACAGAGTTGATGACTAAAACGTTAATTTTTTTCAAATGAAATGTCAATTGATTTTTGTTATCTTTTCCTGGCAAAGTGTCCCTGAATGATCTAGAGCAGCGTTTCTAAAAATGCTCCACAAAAAGATAGAACATATTTAAAATATTTTTATTAAACATTTTAATTTATAATATCTTTCGAAAAAAATAGGACAAAAAATATTTGAATATTATGACCTCTTGCTCTCTCGGTGTGCAAGAAAATATCCAATATAAATCATTTATCACCGATCAGGTGAAACATTGTCTATATAAAGAGGTAGTCGGCATTCAATGTATCAATTTCTCGTCCGCCAGTCGACAAAACAAGTTTAAGTGAAAAAGCAACATCAGACAACACGGAGACGGAGGCTGGTCTCGTTCTACACTGCTGGCCACCCAAATTGCAACACCAAGAAAGACGAGATATCACAACAAAATTTATTTTGTAGATAACATGTTGACCAAGTATCAAATGATTAAATTTATAGACTTCTGTGAAGTGTGGTTCTTGCCAAAATCAGTAGCCAGAGTAGCCGCCATTGTTGGAGATCACCACTGCCACACGCCTCGGTATTGATTCAAAGAGACTTTGGATGTGTTCTTGGGGTACAGCAGACGAAGCAGCTTCCACACGTTGCCAAAGTTGATCTGGTGTGGCAGCTGGGGATGTAATCTGGGTGAATCGTTGAGCAACCATGGACCACATGTTTTCTATCGGCGAAAGATCCAGAGAGAGAGCGAGCTGGCCAGGGAAGCAATTTAATCTGGCTATTGACGAAGAACCCTTAGGCAATGCGTGCCAAGTGTGGTCGCGCATTATCCTGTTGAAATATGGCTGGGCAAGCCCTGAAGGTAAGGAAGGACAACTGGCTCCAACACCTCGGAGATCTAGCGCTGGCTGTTTAAAGTACCGGCAATGCGTACTAGAGGAGTGCGAGAGTGACATCCAATACCACCCCATACCATAATACCCGGTGACAGGACCAGTGTGGCGGTGCATAACGCAGCTGTTCAGCATTTTCTCTCCACGGTGTCTCCAGACTCGAATCCGACCATCGTGGTGTTGCACACAGAAGCGTGACTCGTCAGTAAAGACAATTTCATTCCATTCAGCCGTCCACATCCTTCTTTCATCGCACCATTGGCGGCGGAGACGTCCGTGGTTCTGCGTCAAGGGTAGACGGACCCATGGACGTCTTGCGGACAGACCACTCTGCTGTAAACGGCGTCGAATGGTACGCGCAGACACTGGCTGATGCGTTACAGATTGAATGTGCTGTGCTATGGTTCGTGATGTGGCTGAGCGATCCGTCACTGCCATACGCACAATATGCCTGTCATCACGTGAAGTGGTGCACTGAGGTGGATGCGATCGAACACGTCGGTCCGTCGTACCCTCCTGCTTCCAACGATCATATATCCGTATTACAGTTGTTTGGTTTCGTCCAACACGACTACCGATTTCCCTGAAAGATAATCCACAATCTCGGTAGGCCACTATCCTTTCTCTGTCGAACTCGGATACTTGATCAAAAGATGATCGCTGTTTTCTACGAGGCATAATTGATCGTTTTTTTTTTTAAACCACAAGAAAAACACAATTGCCGTACTTAAAATCGCCGAAATTTCCAAGCCTTAAATAGCGCTTTGAAGTGGCGCCACAGGCACGAGTGATGCGCGTCTGCGCTGAAATTCTAATCATTTGTATATCTCACCTCCGCAAATGCATGTTGTAAATTTCATATTATTTGCATGCTTCCTTCTTGGTGTTGCATTTATGGTGGCCAGCAGTGTATTTACTAAATACAATATATAGCTGCGAGTTAAAATTTAGTGCTCCGCGTGGAATTTCTAATTTCAAAGGTGCTTCGTGACTGAAAATGTTTGAGAACCTATGATCTAGAGCCATAAATACCATCCGAAGCAACCACAATTCTAGAAAAGGGAACAATTTTATCAATGGCTACATTGACGTTGAAGACTTGCAATCCAAACTTACAAAATCTGCTTTAAAAAAAATGTACGGTACGGTTTTCGGCTTTTACTTTGCTGTGAAGTCACTTGCATGAGGAAAAATGATACAAAAGGTATAACGTTGGGAATTATGGCACCATTGTGTAAAATCAAAAAAGCCTGCTAACAGTAAGAGTCTGAACTGAAGCGCGATGACAAACAGAACAGGAGGTTAACTGAAAATTTAAAATGGAGGTCATTTGTAGGCTGTATAATAACCAGAACCTCTAACACTGCATGTTTTGCAGTGTTTGTATACGGTGAATGAGGCTGCACGTGGGCTCATGTATAGTAGCAAATCCCATTCTTATGCAAGATCCTCTAACATGTAACCAAGCTCTAATTGTTCTAGATGGTTTCGATATGCGGATAGTAAGTGTCCTTACGTTGTATGCAGATTGTTGCATATCAACTACGGCTCCATGAAAAATATTTGGTTGACCGATTTGGCAACTAGTCTCATGGTTTAGTGATATAGCATCTTACGACAGGGTGAATGCACTTTTCTAGTTTCGACAAATGGTGAAATTGCCACAGTACTGTGTCGCGTGCACCAATCAGATGACCGGTCAATGTATGGGTGACTTCTAATGTTCCTTGGATCAATCAGATAATGGAAGTTTTCTCCTGGCAGAAACAAGTTCTGGGTCATGTTACTAGTTTTGTTACATGATCCGGTGCACTTTTATATTTCCTTTATGACCAAAATTCTAGCATCCTACGTATTTAGCTTTGCAAAACAATCCTCTTGGCCTTATCAAGATAGACGCGGCCGGACATAAAGTGGCTGATGCAAGATCTCGAAAATGTAGGTTGGTTTCCGCTTGGCATACGAAAGCAACATAAGGGTCACGCTAATATTAGTCTTCCCCAGTAAATCCTGGCCACATTAAAAGGTTATTATAGACCACTGCTTTTATATTTCTTTGATTATACAGGATATCTAACGCACAAATCTCTACAAAGTTTATTTGAACATTCACGTTTTTCTCTGCCAATTTTTAAGAATTGAAAGTAGTCCATTTTCCGTTTATTATCAGTATAAAATTATGTATATACAACTATCATTGTATATTCCACCAAATAAAAGAACACAAATTAAAAATTTACTTGGCATTTACTACTTAAAAATATAAATACTCGTACATTCCATAATATATGACTTCTTTCTATCCAGCGAAAAACTTGTAAAAGTGCTCATGCAGATGCCATTTCAGACGGCTTTCTAAGTAGAACACTCAGGTTAGTGACCTGGAAATTTGGTCGGCCATCGAGAGATCTTCCACAGCGTTCTAAAACCCCCTTCAGAAGATCGTCCTCAAATTCACCTCTGAGGTGGTCAGGAATGTGTTCCACCAAGGGACAAACAGAACTGAGGAAACCTGCAAAATGAGAACATTAATTTGTTTCACTTTGTTGCCAATAGGGCTTGAGAAAAACGTTTTCTTTGCTATGATATTTAGTTTAACTGCCCTCCAAAAGTTAAGATACAGGATGTTTTTTTTTTGTCTAATTTGAAAATGAATGAACATAGAAACAAGAAATTTGGAGAAATGTGCACTAAACAGTTCTTTATTGAATGCGACCTAGAAATGTATTTACGGTCAACGCAAACACGATTTTCAACAAAAAACTCTTGGTATAAAAGTCCATTCTTAGAGAAAACAGTACATCACAGGTTTATGTGGAAAAAATATCGTGGAATCATTAAAAAATAGGTTCTAATAAGGAATGTGTCCACCCCTAACTGAAATGCATTGACGGCAACGACTTTCCATGCTGCCAATTAAGTTGTCGGACACCGAAATGGGAAGCGAAGACCAGATACGCAGTAACCCTTGTTCCAGCTCATGTACAGACCTTGGAGGAGTACTTAAAGCAGCAACGTGTCTGCCAAGGCCGTCCCAAACATCATGCTCTATTGGATTAAGGTCTGCAGGGTGAGCTATCGATTCCATTAGCTCCAACCCCTGACCCTCGATAGTCCTCAATCAGCACAGCTCTGTGAGGTCTAGCATTATTATCTATAAGAATGAAACCATTACCAATAGCAGCGGCATATGGGCGGACATATGGATCAAGGATCTCATCCTGATATCTCACACCAGCCAGAGTTCCTCCACGGAACACATGCAGGTCATTGTGACCACCGAGAGAGATCCCAACTCAAACCATGATTCCACCACCTCTGTAACTATCTTTCAACAATATGAATGTTGCATACTCGAAACCCCATCCACCAAACCACCTGCATAGTGGCGACACTCGTAGCGACGCCAGCGCCACGGAGCACAGGTGCATAGGAGAGCAGAGTAGTGAAGAGCAAAGTCGCCAACAGCGAAGCTCTCATCGATGTTTCCGTTTTAATGTGTCTTTTAGTTAGGCTTAAGAGCCTAAAGTTGTATGCTAAACCTGAGAATATATAGTTATTGTTAGAACCTGACTTGTTCTTGTCTTGATACATCAATACCCTAGACAACCCGAACCAGAATATGAATGGGTTGTACCTGGTGTGTTGCTCCCTACAGATCAGTAGACACCCTGAATCGTTCTCCAGTGTGAACCTGGACTCGTCAGTACAGAAGCCCATTGCTGTCTGATCCAGGAAACGCGTTGTCCTGCCCAACATACACAGGTACTTCTATGACGTCGGTTCAGGGGTGAGGGGACACACAAATGGTCGTCTTTCATAGAGATCTGCATTGTGAAGGTGTCTTCGCACCGTAGTAGCGGAGATTCTTGTTCCTAATGCGACAAAATGATCTGCAACGAGCTGAGGCACAGAAGTGTTTCTACTCCTTCGGACAGAAAGAACTAGAAAACGATCTCCCGTAGGTGTTGAAACTCGTGTTCGGCCTGGAACATGTCTTCTAGGCACAGAATCTTTGGATTGAAACTGATCTCAGAGTCGTTGGACCACACTGAGAGACACATTGAGACGTCTAGCAGCAGCATCTTGTGATAACCCCATTTCCATTCATTCAACCGACCGCCACCTTAACGAATCTGGTAAAGGACTTCTCTTAGACATTGCTAGACACTCATGGATATTGCCAACAACAATTGAAGATCGACAGTCATACACACAAAATTTACACATAAAGTTACAAATGTTTGATTTTTGCACATTTTTATAAAATATCCATTTCTTTAAAATAAAAGTGGTGATTATCGTTTTTTGCATAAGTGTTCTTAAAGTTCGTTACTATCATTCATATAAACTATGAATTTTATTGTTACTGCAATTTTGTTTGATGGTGAGCTTAGAAAAACATCCTGTACCTTAACTTTTGGAGAGCAGTGTACTTCAGGATCGATTCATACTCTCAATTTACTATAACAACCGGTACCCTCTACTGGTACTAGTTAGTTTAACCACAAAGCGATACGTCCAGCCAATCTTACTCTTGTTGTTTTGGCTATAATATCGGGTGTCTAAGAAATGGTTTGCCTTTTGAATAATCCCGGCCACATTGTCTTTAATGTTTGTATCCAAGGGACTACTTACCAGCACAACCGCCTGGCCATATTGCCTTTAATTTCGCGTTCCAAGGAACTATTTACCAGCAATATAACGCTCGGTCATATTATTTTGCTTTCAATGTTGCATGTCCAAGGGACAATTTACCAGCAGTATAACGCTCGTCATGGTGTTTTGAATTGAATGTGTCCAAGGACTACTTAGCAGTATAACGCCGGGTCACTTTGTTTTCCCTTCAATGTCGCGTGTCCCAGGGATTATTTACCAGCAGTATAACGCCCGGTCATATTGTATTACAGTCAATTAATCCAATAAAATAAACAAGGATATTCATTTGTTGCGTAGTTTATATCCCATGGTCCATATTTGGACATGGAAAACTAGTGGTGGACATGGTGGAAACTAGACCAAACGCAAGGTTAAGTAATTTTAAATACATAACGAAGAGTTTTCTTGACACATGCAATGAAAGTTTTACGGACATTGGAGACGAATGCACACATGGAAGGATTCCAACCGAATGACGGAAGGAAACTAAAAATATGTCGATTCATTATGTAATGCTTATACATTTCAAATTAAACTCGTAATCGGATTGAATGTCTTGACTTATGCGTGAGTTTGATGAAACTGTCCTCATAATATAAGATAATCAAAAGCCATTTCGCTCTTAATAAAAAAAAATAGTTATTCCTGTAATGAACACACCAACCAACCGGTACAGTAGTTAAGGTGTTAGCCTCTATATAGGAAGGTTCCTAGTTCCAATCCGGGTCAGAGCATGAATGTTTGTAAGCGTATGGTGTAGAGGCGGCTGGTGCACCTTAAATCTGTTGTGACCGAAAGTCCTCACGTTAGGTTGGTGTTGAAGTTTGTAGAGTGGGGGTACCAGCTCACAGGTGTTGTCTCGTCATCTGGCCGTGGTTCAAAATTATTTGATGTTGTCCTCGAATCTTTCCCCTGGTGGGATTAATCCCGGAGCGTCGTCAAAAGCCCGTTGTGTTGCTCTAGTACGACGTTAACTGAAATTACCATTACCATTTAAAAAGCATTGGCTATATTGAAGTTCAAAGTTGTCACAAAAGTAGTCTTAATATTGTCGTCTAAAAACCCATCAAACTATCGAGCGGATAGACATGCAACGGTTTCCCCTGACGTCACAGAATGGATAACCAATGAGAAGAGAACCATGATAGTACTTTACACAAGTCCAACTTGATTGGCTAGTTTCACGGGCTTGGCTTCGCTTGGATATCTCGCCAACTTATCCTAAGGGTACTTATACTTTTAAAGAGCTACTTTTCGGAAAGCAACGATGGTCTAATGGTTAAAGTCACCTACCTTCAGATTATCGTCTGCAGCGGAGGAAGACTTCCCAAGTTCGAACCCATTCGGCGGTAAAGTTTTTAGATCCTCCAAATTATTTTTAAAAAATTCCAATTTAATTCCTTTTGATTCTAAATTACTTTTCCTAATTTTTAATACCCTTTTTATATTTTTCCAAGCTTCCGTTGATTTTACATAAATAATCTAAGAACCACTCCTGAACTCACTACCAGATGATATTTTACCGCCCCTCTGCCGTCCCCTTTGCTTTAGGATGATGGTGTCGTATCCACCCCTGGCTTAGGACCATTCTGATGTAACAAAAAGCATACATAAAACACTAACTGATATAATTATTAACTTATATAATAAAAGGATACAATTTTCGATGATGATGTTAGATAAATGAAAATCATGTTACACACCTTATTTCCTTTTTTCTATACCCCCCCCCCTCTTGATTATACAGCAGATCTGAATTTTAAGTTACCGAGTCAACTAAAATATATAACTAAACAGCAGCAAAGAAATTTATCCTCACATAAATTTCGAAGTACGCCAAAGGAAGAGATAAATTGCCAACAGAAAAATTCTGATGACATACGTATCTAGGTCATGTGATCCGATTAGCCAACAACTGCTCCCATTCTCTTCTCATTAGTTATCGATTCTGTGACGTCAGTGGAAACAGTTGCATATCTATCCGCTCGTTCAAACTATAGTACGATAGTACAAAATATACTATAAGATGTTGAAAATATCCTATATAAATTCCTTTTTTGGTCAATGGTAATGGTAATTTTTAGTTAACGTCGTACTAGAGCAACACAACGGGCTATTGACGACGGTCTGGGATCAGTCACTTGAGGGAAAGATCCGAGGACAACGCCTCGTAATTTTGAACCACTTTTTATTTGGTCAAAAATACGATAATAGTATCCATTGTTTTAGATACATTAAAATCATTCGACTAGATGGGGGCCGGTAGGAGGAGCATCGAATTTGCAACCGGAGGCTTGCGAGTTCGAACCCAGTCAAAGACCATCGTGTACAGAGGGACCTGATGCACGTTTAATCCGTCCTGGCCACAAATGTCCTCGCTTTGGCGTGGTGTAGAAGCGTGGATTGAGGTGCCATCTCGGGCGTTGCCTCGCCATCTTACCGTGATTCCAAATTACTGGGTGTCCTCTGATCTTTCCCGTTAGGATTGATCCCAGTGCGTCGTCAATAACCCGTTGTATTGCTTCAAAACGACGTAAATGAAAATTACTCTCCTACCTACTTATGGTAAATTAGTAATTTTTAATTAACGTAGTACGAGATCAACACAGCGGGCTATTGACGACGGTCCAGGTTCAATCCCCCCAAGGGAAATAGTAGAGGAATGTTGTCGAACATTTTTCAAGTTTATCTATACTTCTTCGCATTGTTGAATATTGCCAATGATTTAGTAAAAATTGCAAGAAACGTATTGAGAGTCAAAGAATTCAACATAATGACACATTAAAACGTTCAGTACCTCTCTCATTAACAGAAATACATACAGCCGAACGAGTTATAAATCATTGGATTCAAAAACTTTATTTTTTGAGGATTTGAAATCAGTAAAAGAGAAAAATCCTTTACCAAAGAAAAGCCAATTACGTTTACTAAACCCATTTGTAGACGTTGACGGTCTTCTACGCGGGTGGGAGGACGTATTCAAAATTCACCATTAACATTTAACATCAAGCATCCAATTATACTTCCCTCGCAACATAAAATTAGTGAATTAATCGTGAAGGATCGTCAGATTACTCATTTGCATGCCGGGCCCACGTTGCTATCTCATATTGACAGACATGTCTCATTGGATACTTGGAGGTAAACGATTCATTAATAAATGTGTTAACAGGTGTTTGATTTGCTGCACATTCAAGGCTTCAACAGCGCCACAGCAAATAGGTCCCCACGGTCAGGCGATTTGCCTGAACACCGTGTAACTTTAGAGAGACTTTTCTTCAGCTCATTATGCTGGCCCAGTTCAAGTTAAATTTAACAAGGGTCGTGGCTCTAAAACAACTAAGGGCTACATCCCATTATTTGTCTGCATGGCTATAAAAGCTGTACACATTGAGGCCGTTAGCGACCTAACAGCTGATGCTTTCTTAGCCGCACTTAGACGTTTCGCCGTGCGTCGAGGTAATTCCCGACACATATAGTGACAATAATACTAATTTTGTGGGTACCCGTCGAAAGTTAAGTGAACTATATCAATAAATGTCTACCATTCATGATAGCTAAGCTGTGTCACATCATCAGACAAAATCAACTATTGAATAGCATACGATTCCACCAGCCTCTCCTCACGTTGGTGGTGTTTGGGAAGCTGCAATTAAGTCAGCAAAATTTCATCAAACGCATTTTGTGCGGAACACTCTTAACATTCGAAGAGCTTGCTACAATTCTCGCACAAATCGAGGCATCTTGAATTCAAGACCCCTCACTTATGTGAATGATTCTGACGCTCAACCCATAAACACCCTCACTCCTTTTTATTTTATTACAGGAGCTGTTTTAAGCTCAATTCCAGATGATCCTGTTGCCTCTCGGTTCTTAAAATCCCGATGGGAGCTCCTTCGAAACCTAAGACGAAGATTCAGTAAGAGGTGGAGCAAAGAGTACATCACCTCTCTTCAACCCCGTAAGAAGTGGCAGTCCAAGCAACTTAATCATGCCATGGACAACATGGTTCTACTACAAGACCTGCAAATGTCTATACTGACGTGGCCCCTGGGACGTGTTGTTGCAGTCCATCCAGGACAAGACGGACTTGTGCGGGCAGTCTTCATACAGACACGGCTTCCTCAACCGTGAAGGTGGTCCCCTTACCCAAGTATCAGGACGACTGAGGTCCTGGGAGTGGGAGTATGTTCAGCCTCCTTGTATGTTACGCTTAAATCCGCCACAACGGCGATACTTATGAATTTACTTCCTCTTAGCGCTTTATGCGCATTACAGTTCCTGCTCTTGTATCGTCAACAAGCAGGACGCAAGCGCTTCTGCATATATCTTGTCACAATTAATTCTTTTGTTAATTAAATCTTGTTTTCTGTTATTCATCACGGCGTCAGCCTGAGTTCATTTCCCAACGACAGAAACAACGTCCCTTCAAAAAACAACAGTCACCTACATTTAGCTTGACAAAAAGTCTCACAGAAGCGCAAATGGCAGAAATTATTTTATGTGCAAAAAAAGTTAATATCCAAGTCCTAGTACCAAAGACTAGTTCATTTTATCTAGCAACTAAGCTTAGATAAAATATTTTATCATAGCCATTAAAAATTCCGAATTACCTTTGTATTTTTCATCTGATTCAAATGGGAAGGTTACTCTTTCTTCCTCACACCAAACAACCTGGAAGCCGATATCGGATACGATACGAGAGTAATGAGACGCATCGAACTTTTTCGTATGAGAATCAGGAATCCCACTTGATATATCCTAGAAAATAAAGTAAAGCTGAATTCCAAACATTTTTTTCCAATGGCGGGCACATATGAACTTAATCATTAACCTTAACCACTACAAGGCCGGATGTGATGGCCATTTGTGAAGGAGTACCCAGTAGGAGGACCATCATTACCCCTAACAGGGACAGCACAATTTACCCCGTATTTGAAACAGATACCTTCCAATCCAGTGGCCAACACCTTAACCACTAGACCGGTTGGTCGGCTGAATTCTAAACATGGAATTTAGAATTGATCCCAGAATGTCGCCACTAGCTCTTTGCGTTGCCCCAGTGCTATATTAATTAAAATACTTGATTTTCAGTGTGCTACCTAGCTGGTATGGGCTAGAGATGCGACATCGACAGCAAAACATCGATTTTTTGAAACATCGATGTTCAAAATTAAAACATCGATGTTGATAATACATCGCCCCAAAAACATCGATGTTTTAAAAATTCAATGTATTTAAACTTTTTTCCCCCATTTCTTAAAACTGGTTTGGCAACTAGTGATGCTACATCGACAGCAAAACATCGATGTTCAAAATTAAAACATCAAAGTTGATAATGCATCGCCCCCAAACTATCGATGTTTTTAAAATTCATTGAATTTTAACTTTTTTCCCATTTCTTATACTGGTTTAGCAACTAGTGATGCGACATCGGCTCCAATACATCGATGTTTTTTTTATAAAACATCAATGTTGTGAAAACATCGACATCGATGTCGACTTCCTACATTTCAGACCCGTCACCCTTGGCCATTTTGGTCAAAAATATGTTCAATTTGCTGATTATAAAAATTATGCTACTTGGTTATTTTTAAAATTTTTATAACGGAACTTTTTTTCATTTAAAAATAACACATCGACAACGTAAAAACATCGACAAGAAAAAACATCGATGTTACAAAAACATCGACTCCAATGCATCGATGTTAAATACATCGATGTTTTTTAAAAAACATCGATGTTTTGAAAACATTGACATTAATGTCGCATCCCAAGTAAGAGCCGACCAACCGGTCTGGTGGTTAACCTTTACGATGCTGCAGGTAAACAATTGTTACCACTACAATTTCGTTTACACCAGCAGCATGGTATAGATATATGTACGGTGAATGTTATCCCCCTTTTAAGTGACCGCTGGCATCGATCACCACTTACGAGCTGTCAGCGACTGACGTTCTTGAGGGTTCCTCATTTTGTTCGGTGCCCCCTACCCTGCCGACCGTGATGTGCGAACGCTTTGTGGAAAGCAGAAAGTCGCACCTGTGATATCTCTTCTCACGCCACACAAAACTATGAAAGGAAAGCGTCAGTCGTAAATATCACTCACGACCCTATCGCTTAAGTTTCGTCATCTGACCGTGGTTCAAAAATACGAGGTGTTGTCCTCGGATGTTTCCTTTAAGGGATTGATCCCGGACCGTCGTCACTAGCCAGTTGTGTGGCTCTAGTACGACGTTAACTAATAATTACCAACTATCAATAATAAACTATAGTGGCACATCACTTTTAATTTGAAAGACTAATTTTTGACTGGTCTTTAGACGTATAAGGTAAGTTGTTAAGTTACTTGAAAAGTTTTTACAGAAATAAATAAGTTTAATGTTAAATAGGTTTTTTTTTTGTCATGCTTGTATTTCTTTGTCATTGCGAATGCACGCTACCATATTAAGAAAGCTTGATGCTTCATATTGCGCAACCTATACCCAAACAGCTGATTCGAAAATTTTTATAATATTGTTTTTTGCGTGTACTTGCAATGTATTTTGCCAAAAATTACATCAGCATTTCAAAACAGCGTTCAAAATCAAAAAGATGTTTCCAAAAGCTTTCATTAGACAGTCACCAACTCAACTTTTTAAAAAAGTATTTCATTTTAAGTCACTTTCCCTTAATGTTGCTCACGAGAAGACAGTCGACTCCATGACGCGCAGTTGTAATTCCCAATTGAACTGCTGGCGTTGCTAAGGAGACGGAACGGTCAGACAGACGAGTCATCGAATAAAAATTACTTTTGAAAAGCTCTGCAAACACGATATTGCAAACGTTCGCTAAATGAAAGACCAGCGTGTAGCACATGCGCTAGATTTTTTTTATTTGCTTGTGACTGGAATTTTCTATTAAGCTAAATATGGGTTGGTGGTAGTTCCTACGGCGATATACGAGTTTCCTGTAACTAATCTGAACTTAATGTCACTTCTTTTGTTTTACAAATGCGATTTCAGCACTTCGCCAATGAACAATCAACTTCCACAATCCAAAGAATAAATGCCGATCAACCGGTCTGGTGGTAAATGTGTTAACCTATAGATTGGAAGGTTCCTGGTTCGATTCCGGGTCAGTGCATGAATGTTTGTAAGCGTATGGTGTAGAGGCGGCTGGTGCACCTTAAATCTGTCGTTACCAAAAGTCCTCACATTGGGATGGTGTGGAAGTTTGGAGAGTGGGTTGCCCAGCTCTGGTGTTGCCTCGTCATCTGACCGTGGTTCAAAATTACGTGGTGTTGGGCTCGGATCTTTCAATTTGTTGATTGAACCCGGACCGTCGTCAATAGCCCGTTGTGTTGCTCTAGTAAGACGTTAATTAAAAATTACATTAAAAATTACAAAAAAATAAATTAAAAATTACCAAAGAATAAATTCCAAACTCAAAAATAGTAGTTGATTGATCAATGCCAATTACTTGAAACGCCAAACGTTGCTCAAAAGGCGACAAATTACTCTTTTAGGTAACTCTATCGCCACAAGTCATGCCAGAGCATTTGGCATCGACCTTTAACCCTTTGTTTATTGACGGGACTTAAAGTTCCGTCAGTTTTCTCATGATATTGTATTAATTTAAACGCTTTGAGGCCTATTGGAACTTTTTGAAGTCCACGTCTATGAAATTCTTTCTAAAAAAAAAAAGGAAATTTGCATCTCTGCCTAGGTACATTCGTTTGCTGAACGAATTCTGGGTACTACTGGCCACAATTGTCACATCACGATGAAGATGTGAAACGCGTGCTATTGGGAAATTTGAGTCAGGACAGCATTGAAAGTATTCAGAATGTAACATAACCCTATGTGTAAATGAAAAAAAAATGCCTTTTTGAATACCATAAGAAATAGAAGTGTTCTGCTTTCTGCCATATGTTGTTGTTTCTTTCTTATGCCTACACTGGCAGACCATAGGAGTGCCAGGCCCGTCGTAGACGGCAAGAGGCGAGGGGAGTGCGGCTTCCATGCAAGGGGGCCCCATTGGGAGGAAGTCCGACTTAGCTCGAATTTTTTTTTAGCCAACAGATGGCAGCATATCGACACGTCTCGTTATTACGGAGTGGTCACATTTTCACAACATTCAATCATCCTCAGGCACGCGGTTGTAATTTTGATCCAAACCAGAGACTAACTTATCCCTGGTTTGGCATCCCCAGAGGTATTGATTTATTATGGGAACTTGGAGGACTTTGTGACCACGACAGATTTTTCGTGCACCAGTCACCTTTACGTACAAGGGAGTTTTCCGTCGGCCTGGCTCGAACTCATGATCAGTCAGTCACGAGTTCGACACCCTACCGACCAGGCCCTTTTCTGCCATATAAGATAATGCACTAAATATTGACTATTTTTTCTCGATTTTATATTTTTTTATATTATGCACAGAATTATTAGATAAAACTATTGTTTAACTTTTTGTATCTTTGAAATTACCATGAATATAATATTACAAAAATAGTGTTTCCGTAAAGTCCTGACGGGACTTCGAAGTCCCAAATTTGTTTTAAATGTAATTAATGGCTTTGGTGATGACGAATGTGCTATATGGTGTTTACTTGCACCTAAATTCAGTATTTATAAAAGTTTTCACCAAGTAAAAAAACTTTTAAGAAATTCGGGGAATAAAGGATTAAATGAAATAGTCGGTGCATGTGCTAGCAGCTTCGTGTTATTTCTTCCAGTTGCTTGTTTTCAAGATGTGTCGCGTAGTTATGGGTAAAAGCATGAATCCTAAACTATTGGTTCGTTAAGGTAACTATCCACCATGATGAAAATCATAAGTCTGCTCTTCCATAGGCAATCGGGAAAGTCGATTTTGGATTTACCCTTCAGGCATCTTCCGACAGCAACTCCTCCCACATTGTCTGTCTATTTCATATTACGGTCGATGGCATTTGGACCATCGCCATCGACTTTCTGATGAAATAGACGGATCATGAGAGATCAGGTTCATGTTAGTGCTCATTTCACGGTTTGAATTACTGTAACGTGAATGTGGAGTAGGTAGGAACTTTCATTAACGTCGCAATGGAGTAAAACAACGGTCTTATAGCGACTGTCCGGAATCAAATCTAACGGAAAAGATCCGAGGGCAATATCATGTAATTTTGAATCACGCTCAGATGTCGAGGTCACACCTGAGCTTGCACCACACTTTCCAAACTTCCACACCACGTGAATATGAGGACAATTGAAGCCCTGTCAGATTTAACGCACACCATCTTCCTTTGCACACGACATTCTTTAGTTGGATTCCAACCAAAATCCTTCTGTTGCTAATCCGTTACTCTACTAACCGGGCTACCGCGGTCTCTTTATCCGCGAGAATTTGACTCTTGTTGTTTGAATAGTGCTCGAGCGCATACTTTCAAGTCTAAATATCAAGTTTTATTACACTTCGTAGACAATAAGTGTCGCCAGAGGATATTATCCAAGAGAAATTAATTGAAGACACTGTATATAAAGATTACATTACTGCTCCCATTTCATGGCGATGCCCCTCAGCAAGAAATGGATCAGTCCTCGGACTTCTTTTTTTCCCCTTCGATGGCGGACCGGGCATGGATGTTTGTAAACGTATGGTGTAGAGGCGGCTGGTGCACCTTAAATCTGTCGTGGCCGAAAGTCCTCATGTTGGGTTGGCGTGGAAGTTTGGAGAGTGGGGTGCCAGCTCAGGTGTTGCTTCGTCATCTGACCGTGGTTCAAAATTACGAGGTGTTGTCCTCGAATCTTTCCCTTAAGGGACTGATTCCGGACCGTCGTCAATAGCCCGTTGTGTTGCTCTAGTACGACGTTAACTAAAATTACCATTACCATTACCATTACCCTTCGATGGCGAGCACCATTTCTCTCCAAATGGTGTCCGGCCCACTTTCGCGACATCGTACGTGCAGAGTTAGACATACTAATGATCCTCAATACTACTAATACTGATAACTGGTACTAATACTTCGAACTACGTCAATACTGGTTGGTTATTTTTAGGTTTTATAGTACATACCGTGACGTCTGGAAAAAAGACTATTTCAACACCCGGATCATCTCGGGCCTTCCACGAGAGGGAAGAAGACAGCCTCCTCAAACAATAAAGTGAAAAGCTTCGGTTTCCTAAGAAAGCGTAGCCGTGAGCTATAGCAGCCGTGATGTAGCTGTGGGTGACGTCACTAAAGCGTTGTTCATGCAAACAGATGGTGTTGGTTTCCTAGAGAACGTTGTTTGTGAGCGTAACGAAAATTATCGAAGCCACCATTTCCATGACTGTCATAGCGGTCTCAAACAGTTGGTGAACGTTTTTTCTCTCGTACATTTCAATTCCTGCGCCAAACGATTCGAGCGGAGGGATGCAAAACAAACATTTTTGACTGCCGTAGTTCGTATTTGTAAAATCGGGATCATTAAACACAGAATAAAAATTTAAACGGATTTGAAATCTGCGGAAAATTTTACACCAAACCGATACCTTAAATGGGATTTCTTTAAATAAATAATTAATTATTTGATAAATAATTAAATAATCAAATGGTAAATAATTGAATAATAAAACTGTTTTTGGCATCGATCTGGCGTAGAATTTTAAGCTGATTTGAAATCCGTTAAAATTTTCACTCTATCTTCAACGATCCCAAAGTTGGGAGCTTTGGACTATAGAATAAAAAAGCCACTTTGTTTTGTTTCTCAAATTAAATAAACCATGACAGCCGTCTGTGTTGCCCATTCTCCACCGTATTCTGTCCGTCTAAGTTGACACCCCTGGATTCTGTTTATACGGCCGCCTAGTTATGCCCGTGGCATCATGACGTATCACGGCTGTTAAATAGCGGCTCCACTTTCTTAGGAAACCGGAGCTTTACAGTTAGGTGATAAATCACGCCAGAAAGTCATTAAATCTGTCGTAGAGTCGGCATGTTAATACGACTTCTTGCACCTGCCTGTCACATACGTCATTTTTTCTAACGATTCCGAGCTCAATTGTGGAGTTTTGACACCTCTTAATGTTGCAGGTGTCATTGAAAAACACCTGAATTAACATTCCATGAGAGAGAGAGAGAGAGAGAGACAGACTCCCACGGAGAAAACGAAAATGGCGAGACGAGAGAAGAGGGTCACTGGGCAAAGTGGCAGAAGTATGAGTTCTCGTTTGGATACCTAAAGTGAAGGATATATATGAATTATTGTTTCTTCATGAACATTCATTCATTCATTAATTGTTCACTGTAATAGTCTTCCATTTGTAAATTGAAGCCTTTTAAGTTTAATAAATAACTTAAAGGTAACCAGCTGTGTCCAACTTCGCTGTATTACTGTGGTTCCAAAAACGCCACGATACACACTCAAGAAAACATCAAGTAAAATATGCCTCCAGAGATAAAAGAGGGGTTAAGAATAGTATGATTAAATCAGAAAATGATTGCAGGATTTCCCGATATTGCAACCCTGGGTTTGCTTAAGACAGTAAACCCCATGGGAGTAGAAAAGATCACTAGACTATCTCGTGGATACCTATACACCTTAATATGTTCTCCTGAAGTCCCTACTTCGATACTGAATGGTTGAAACATGCTGCACTGCGTGTACTTCTTGAGTTAATCTTTGTGTTAATGGTAGAGAGGCTCCCACATCTTTGAAGTTAATATCATCAGATGCGTTTGTTGAACTCAATGACATTCAAATTTAAAAAAACTGGATAAATATCGGACATTTCCCACCAGTTTCTTGAAGTCCAAATAAAATGTTACGTCCCACTATGAAATGCGCGAGTTCCAAAGAAAAATCTTACTTTCGTCATTTCCTTCCACTTTGGGTCTTCTTTCAACTCTTGCAACACATCGAAATTAGGAGCATTCAAGACGAAGATCAGAGCAGCTTCACCTCCCGGTCGCAAGAGATTGTACACGTTTCGAAACGCTTGTGTTTGTTCTTTTGCCCAGTGAAAGCAATGTATGGCAACTACCTTCGATGCAATTCCGAACCATCTACGATGCACGGATCTGAAATATCAATATACACAAAATGTTTTGGTAATGATCGAATGATATGAATATACAAGAATAAATAAATAAATATGAGACGATACAACCAGTAGTTGTATCGTTAGTACAACACCAACCAGTTGAATATAATTCTCACTGTAAATAAGTCTCTTAACGTTCCCCTTTTCTCCCAGCCTTTGTCTTTCTAGTCGTGGTCAATGTATCTTACCATCCTTTTCACCTTCGAACTCAAGCCATCTGATTAGCCTTGACTTCCCTTCATCTGATTAGCCTTGAATTCAAATTGCCTGTGTAAGATCATATTACTTCTTCGTCAAACCAACGACTTCTACCAATGAACTTGCTTGATAGATCCCCTGTTCTAATAATCTTTCCCTTAATCCTTATTCCCCTAATGAGTTAATTGTAAACTTCCACGAGCCCCAAAGAATAAGAGGCTCTCAGAGCCGTCCCAAACAACCAATACCTACACGTATAATGTTACTACTAGTCTCGATTAAAATTCCGCTATGGAATTTTCTGCCTCACCATTTATGGAATCAACATTACACTCAGTAGTACTAATGGGTCATTCTCTCCGGTTGCCTTATATTTTGTTATGACTTGGGGTTATAATTTTTGTTATACTGAAAAATAAATAGGCAAGGTCGTCGTAAAATAACTTGCGCTATTTGGAGGCATCTCTAACTTAATCGAATAAGCGGAATGAAACCAAATTTGGTTTTGAGACATGAAAACAAGGAGAGGATTTCGCGAAAACATTCTCCCAAAAGTCGCCTATAGGGATAAATTTGGAGCTGTTGGAGTCAAAGACAGTCGAACATTTCATTGAGTGCAGTTAAAATGCATTATGAAGTTTCGACTGCGTATGTGACAGCAGACTACCAAATGAATTTATGGAAATGGGAAGTTTCAGACAGCGATTCGAATGACTGATTTGTTGTGCTCAATATGCTCCTATCTTGCCGCAGCGTGCTTTACATGTCGAGTTGTTTTTCTTAGTGGCACTTCGGGAATTTGGAAGGCTTTTTAGCCTGACTAGAGGTTCTGTGTCACATGCTGCTCTGAAAGCTGTGACTCAGAAGTTTGCATAAACAGGATCGCTGGCAGTTAGAGCTAGCAGAAACAATAACTGAAGCAGTGAAAGAAACAATAACATAAGTTTGAAATTTGGGCTTTTGAAGACCACAGGGACCCATCCAAGCGCTCATGGAATAACTGCTTGATATGGCTTATGGCACGGTCTGGAAATTTTAACAGAAAATACTTCACTTCTATCTATAAAACATCAATTGTATGCAGACACAATAACCAGGTTATGATACGCGATTCACATTTGCACTAACGCTTCTTGCTCGAATGGAAGTCGACTATGACTGACTTTGGAGTATGTTATGGGAGGATTATACCCTTTTTTTATTTGGATGGGTGAGTCAACACCTATAAATGTATACAGCTAAACTTCGATAAACGGTCTGAACCGAGACCATAACGGTTAATCCAATTAATGGATAACAGAAAAGCCTAAAGCAACCCATACCCATTCATTGTATATAAGAGAATGACACAAAATGTACGTTTACGAACTGGAAATACTGTACAAAAGTATATTTTATTTTGCAGAAACAAACAATATACAATTTACATTAAGTACAATCTAGTGCATATTGTTACATGAACCTACGCTCAGACGTACTATTTATTTTCAAATTTTAAAACAGTCTCACTTTCTTGTTTGTTCGAGACTCGGCTTTCTGAGAAGCAATGTTCAGTTATAACAAACGGACGTTTAAAAGAGTGACGTTTAATCGACATTTCACTGTAGATTGGACCTGTGAACATCACCAAGCGTTTTACTAAATCCCACTGCATTCCCTCACAGCCAATTGTATTCTAGAACCACACTTTTATGAGCCTCTTACTCCTTTAGATTTAGCAACCTGCCCATTACCGGAGAGAATTAGAGGTATACTGAAAAAATTTGTCATTCCTCAATTGCTGCAAAGACAAAGTTTGGAATCGATCATTTTCATGCAGGATGGAGTTCTGTCACATATTTACTGTTCGGTACAGCGCCTTCTACGCCAGTATTTCAGCAATGAAAGGGCTATCAATCAGTTCTTTCTGATGACATGGCAGACTTGCAACCCGGACGCGTATTACTCCATGTAACCTTGTGTTTTGGGAATACAGAAAAATAATAAATACATACATCACAAGGACGATTTACCTTCGAACGGTCCTCCATTCCGTTCAATCCCTGCTTTACATACGCTTTCTCATTTTTCTCTTTCGTTGCCTATTGCCTGTTCTTGTTAATGTTTTATTCTGTCTTGAGTTTCGCGCAGTTTGCCTATTATGTGACCTTGTGCCCTAAGCCCTAACCACTTACATTTCCTTTTATACCTCTTTTAAACTCTAAACTGTGTCATTCCTTTATTTATTTGTATGGGTTTCGTATAAATGTACGCAGGCACAACTTGAACGACTCAAAACTGACTGTACTCACTCATCTGTAACGCCTACGAAAATAAGCTTCAGTTGATTTGTTTCTACGGCGAAAGGTTGGTTGGTTGGTTTTTTTGGGCGCAAGGGCCAGACATAAGACAAAAATGTCTTGACGAAATAAAGATTGATATAGAATTCATATATTTACACTTTTGTATTGAGACTAGCCCAGTGTATAAAATCTAAATAAAATTCGCGAAACCAATGTTAGAGATAAATAAAACAAATTTTCATTATAAGGACTACCTAAAAGGTTTTTTAAGTTTGGGTCTGAAACTCCAAATTGGACTAGTCTGGTTATTAAAATCTCTATATTCAGTCAAAATGTGTCGAACAGTAAAAATACAATGGCAGGTTGAACATAATGGGGCGGGTTCTCTTATCAATAAGTGTCTATGGGTAAAATGAGTATGGTCAATCTGAAGTCTTGTCAGTTGTACTTTATATTTTCTATTAAAATTTGTAACATGTAAGCACAAAAATACATAAAGACATAAGAAAAGGATGATATAATGTGAAAATTGGCATAGAACAAACTTAGAACAAAAATAAAAAACGTATACAATAAACAAACACCATACAAAAGAAAAACAGAAAATCGGATTTAGGAGGGTGGAAAATGTAAGAAAATCCTTTGTAATGCAAATAAGTAATGTTAAATAAGTAATGTAACTGTAAAATGTAAGTTTAAAGACAGTAAAAATTACAAATGCTAGTTTCGAATGAAAAGCAAAGTTATTTCGAGAACTTTCGTCTTCTCAGCTCTCACAGATGTAATCAATGTTGGAACTGAGAAATTCTATCCACTTAAAGGATTTTGTGGTGTCTGTGTCTGTTCTTGGCAGTACTTTGGGAACAATGAGAGTAGTTTAGAAGAGAAGGTTTCACCAAATTCCACGGACTTGTGAGATTACAGTCAAAAAGGGTAGTGGATGAGATCACCTTCTCGGCCCCAGATGCACAGCGCACTAATTCTAAGATGGAGACGTTCTAGATATGCCGAAAATGGTCCATCTTTGAGTTCTGATATTTTAGGTCGGTTGAAATCTTCGGAAAAAATTACTGAGTGTATCTCCCTGGTGTATCAGGATTGATGCCGTGGTAAGTTCGAGAAAGCAACCACTCCGAGGGTGAGTATACTCAACAGCAATCGAACCTGTGCCACCAACAACTCGCAGGTTGCTGACACAACGGGACATCTGGAATGAAATAGAATTCGGATTTTTGTAGTACAATGCCCAAAAACTGACAGGGGCCGTCGTGGCTCAGTGAGTATGTTCACTGTGCTAGAAACCTATGAGTTGTAGGTTGTAGGTGGTTCAGGCTTGTTTCCTGTAAGGTACCCTCCTAGGGTGTAGTTCTCTCGTTCAGTAAAACGTTCATTATACGTGTCTGTTACTTTATGTTGAGCAGCATGGACAAATATGGCATTTGCGCACATAAAACCAACCAGAAACAGACAATCCACTGAGCACCGGACACCCCAAATAGATATAAGGTAAAGCGAGGAGAGATTGCGCGGTCGGAGAAGTTGCGCACAAAGAGGGTCGGGGGGGAAAAGTTGAGTGCGCGCGCAGATATACCACATAGTTGTACAACAGCAGTAGTGGAGTGTCTACTTGAAAGTGCAGGTTGTTTGTTCCGAGCGTTTAGGATAAAACATCGCTATTTTGCATTGTTTTCCCAAGATAAGCGCTTGAATTTTCATCTCTTTCTCCGAATTTTATAGAATGGCAAAATAGTTTTTAAGTACAAAATAGTTTTTAATTAAACAGTTTCTCATGAGGCTACCAACCGAGACGAACATTGCGAACACCATCGGCTCTTTCTAGAAGCGGCCATGTTTAAATAAAAGGCCGCGCAATCTCTCCTACCGAAATGTGAGAGTTTGCGCATCTGCTACTTAGGAGAGATGGCGCATTGTTCCCATTCGTTTTCATGCTAGGGAGAGATTACGCAGCATGTTGGAAATTTTGCATAAAGTGCAAATTTATGTAAAACAAGAATGAATTAATTTTAAAACAATTAAAAAAAACATAATTTTTGAAATAATTTTGGTAATAAATTAATTTGCTGAAAAATAATTTTGTAAACAATAATAAAGTTGTTATTACCTTTACTATGCGGCAGATTAACTTTTGTTACCACAAAAATATCGCTTACACAAGCGGCATGGTGGATGTTATCCCCCTTTAAGTGACCCCTGGCATCGAACACCATATATGAGCTGTCAGCGACTGACCTTCTAGAGAACCCTTTTTTTTTTTGTTCGTTGGTCCCCTACCCTGCCGACCGTGAGTTGTGAATGCTTTGGGGAAAGCAGAAGGTCGTCAGGTGATATCTCTTCTCACGCCAAAGGATACTATGAAAGGAAAGCGTCAGTCGTAAATGCCACTCACGACCCTAACGCTCAAGTTAGGTAATTAGGTATGGGGGCTCGGAGAATCAGGAGAAAAGCCGTTCCTTGAGACGATTGAAAAAATCTAAGAAACAAATCTCGCTAAACAATGACCCTGGTAAAGTGGTTGCTGCAAAAGGCAGTAAAGATGTTGTCACTAGTGCCGAAAAGGGTGAGATGGTAACTATTTATGCTTGATGCAATGCAGAAGGGCAGCTCCTGCCACCTTTATGCATTTTTAAAGGAGTCTACGCTAAATATCAATACGCCAGAGATTCCCTACCAGGAACTTTAATTAAGATGAGAAAGGAGAGTGCTTACATTCCAGAAAAAGTGGGATCCAAAGAAATTGAAGGAAACAAAACGAAGAGCAATGAGGATGAGTGCATTGAATGTCTGGAGATGTACCAGGAGACAACTTCGACCAGTGAATGGATTCAATGTGTTACTTGAGGCAGATAGTTGCACGAAAGCTGCACAATTTACAACAATAAATGCATCGATTGTAGACGACAACTTCGGTCAGCAAACAAGAAAACATTGAAACTGGAAATGAAAATGGGCTAATTTTAAGTTAAACGTACTATCAAGTATAACTTAATGTAATTTTGTAATCTTATCTGGGCTTCCTTTTTCTGTTTCTTTAATTATTTTCTTTAATTAAAATGTCTTCTTACTTAAAATTCGTTTTTGTTTCTGATCTGTTAATCATTAGGTTGAAATATTCACTCCTTATACAATAATATTTGTTAAAAAACCTCACAATAATGTCATTTAAGTGTAATTATTATTGTTAAAAATTTAACTGTAGTTTTTATTAAGAACAATCTCTCCTACCCATGTGCGCAATCTCTCCGACCCTATAAGGACAGATTGCGCAAAATAGCTTTCTTGGTGTTTTTTACAACTGTTGTATTAGATTAAAGCATAACAAAATAGCAATGGAAATGCATAAAAAGCAAATAAAGTCACAATTATTCATGAATAGTTTAGCAAAAAATTGATAATTAGATTGTTTTTTATTATTCTGTTCAATTGTGCGCAGACTCTCTTAGCTTTACCTTACTCACTCGTTTTTGATTGAATTTTAAGATCAATAAGAGTAACCACGCAGTGAATTAAAATAAACTATCACCTATTAGGTTGATATGAACTTAAGTTACTAAAAGTACACATGACGAAGTCTTTAAAAATCCAAACTAGAATTTATTCAAAAGATAATAATTGAATTTAAGTTAAGATTAAAATATTACATTCGACACAGTTACATTAAAAGTAAATCTAATAACTTGATCGAAGAGATCAAGTAAGCGGGTACGTGATCAAAAAAATGAGAATGGGAATTAAAGCGGGAATACTGGTGCAACAGATTGCAACCGCTTTTATATAATAGTATGGAAGATCACGTGACAAGATTTGCATAATCGTGATAAGATTTGCATAAAGTACGAATCAAATATGTTGGCTAAGTAAAATTGAGAAAAGGAAGGTTTTTCCTAACAGTTTTCATCTACTTTTTATCAGCAAAGAAGCATTTTACCGTCGAATGTACGAATTCCTGCTTTATTGCTAGTTCTTAAACCCTAGGATAGAAGTTGACACGTTCACTGCCGATCTCGCGCCAGCGCGTGATGAGAAGTCGACACTAAAGAGCTAGTCACGAGTTCGCGCGGGAAGAGCTGCGACTCAACATTTCTCCGATTCAATTGGCATTATATGTTAGGTGTTGGCGTGGAGTAACGGTTAGAAGCTAGTTTTAAAGATATGTGGTTTCAAATTTATAGCTTTATTAGTTATTAAAAAATATTGTAATATGAGTTGTAGAAGCTATAGTTCTGTATGGCCTCATGCCCCATAGAGCGCCCCCCTCCATGCCCCAAAAAAAATCAAAATACAATCTAATAAACCTCTCACAGATGATAAAATTGAAAATTTGTTGGCAGAGCTTTCGCAAATCTATTCTGGTATTGGCATACTTTTCAATCTTCTTTGCTATAAAAAGTAAGTCGGCTTCTGGCAAAAAAAACCCATTTCTACGACGGGGCAATAACCATCAACACATCCTAACGTGGCCGGCAGCGAATGTGTTAATACAATGATCCCAAAACAGCTATACTCACTCATCTTGTATATCATAGCGATTAAGTTCTGCCTTCCGAAATGAATTCCTGCAACCATTACATGTTTCTAAACCCGAGGATGGGAGCCACTTTAAGAATCCAAAAACAGCAATATTCACTAAACATGTCTGCCATATACGAAGTATTCTACCTTCGGACGTTAATTCCTACTTCAATTACTGTTCATAACCATAGGAGAGTAGAGGTTAGTTCAATGACCTAGTTATACTCACTCATCCTGTATGTCAGCTACGAAGTATTCGACCTTTGGGTGTGGATTGATGTCTAGGGCCAATGTGATCATGTCCTCTGATCCATCCGTTGCTATGATTTTTCCAACATTGGGGTATTGTGTGAGGAGCAACGTCGTGGAGTTATTCCCAGGTCCACAGCCTATGTCCATGATAGTCTCTCCAGACATATCTCCCCACTTCAACTTCTCTCTGCACTTGTGGAGGAATGCATTCGCATCTCTCCATTGCAGACTGTGATGGCTGTTGATCAATCCTGCGTCTAGATGGATCATTTCAAACCTGGAGAGTATACAAATATGCTGAAGTTTAGGTGATATCAGAAATGTTAATCGGAATGTAATATCGCTACTCCGAAAGAAGTGACGCATGTGCAAAATATGAATATTTTGAGTTAAATTATTCTCTTTTATTTAATGTTTTTAATCCTTCCAATAGCGCAAAAATAGAATTGTGTCAGCTCATTTTCGCTAGAAAGCATTGCGTCATGGTTCGAATTCCAACAATTTTTCACAATTCTTTGTAACGACACAAGAGTTAGTTGTGACTTAGATTTTGATGCAGGAGGTTAGTTCTTCAGTGCAAGTGCTTAGAACGATAGTCTGAGAAGTTGAGTTTTGGTATTTGACTGATTGGTAGGTATATTATTTAACATCGCACTAGAATAACACAACCTGATATTGGTCAGTCCGGGATACTTCCCCAACGGAAAAAAAGATACGATGATAACACCATGTAATTTGAACCACAGCCGTATGACGAGGTCAATACTTGAGTTGCAACCCAATCTCCAAACTTTCACACCACACCAATGTGATGTATTTGACTGAAACAAAGAAATAAGAGAACAGACTGTGATGGTCCTCGTTAGATGATCATATCTTGATCTCGTCACCATAAAAAGTTTGGTAATACCTTGATGACAATGCATCACGTCACTAGCAAAATTGGTCAAATCATGATGGATATTGGTTGCTCGGAGGGTTAATCTAAACTGCCCCATTTCATGTTGCAAACAACTGAATGAGTCTAATGTAAATAATGTTGTAAAATTAATGTAAAATAATTGTGCCAAGAAATTATCTCGCTGCAGTTATATCTATAGCCGTAATCAAAACGTTAACCCTACTTTTATGAACATCAAAGTTTCTCACAAGAAGTTACTAATATTAACCATGAACGGATTCTTAGTATACGTATACTAATGAAAAAATTGCTGAATTTCACTTGCTTCATTGTTCTTTCATAACAGCGATATCTATGTAAATATCAACAAATATTGAGTATAAATTAAACGTGGTAGGCAAATCTTAAAGTTTGGTTAACGGTTAAGATGCAGCGTATAGAAATATCGGATGCCCCACAACAATAAAAAGATGCAGTCACTCAACAGAATTCTGTGATCATACTGTTAACTAGTATGCTAAATATTAGATAGTTATACATGCAGCATGTAGCTTGTAAACTTAAAAATGATCAAACTAGTAGTCTTAGCAATCACAACAGGAAAAATATTAAATCTATAAGTAAAGGTATACTTAATACTTTGTGTTGAATTTATCTACCACTGCAAAAATTAAATTACAATAGAGTAATATTTGTATAAATAGCACTGATATTTACAATAGTACGACAGAGTTTTACGCAGACGACACTGAAAAAATTTAGCAAAACAAAAAATCCAAACCAGTTGATTGAAAAACTCCAAATAAAGATAAAAACTATTGAAGAATGGTATCGAAACTGGAAAGCAGCCATAAATACACAAAAATCAAAACTTATAAGGAAAAATAAAACAAGGACAGAATTACTCAAAACCAAACTCTCTGCAATAATGACATACCAAAAACAAAAACTTCAAATTACTTGGGACTAATTCTTGATGATTGTACTAAAGAAAACACGCACAACATATAAGTAAAGTATGAGATTACAAACAAATTAAGACCCTTTAAATTGGTGGGCAGTCAAACCTAGAAAACAAAACAAAACTCATGTTCATGGCCATCAACAGGCCTTTAGTTACAATACTGAACTGTACACTCGAAAAGCAGTATAACTTGTCTCCAACATGAAATAAATTTAAGTAGGGTAAGGAGGAGTAATTGTAAACAAAATTTTTTGTTCACCGTCCATCTCTATTCTCAAACTCTTGATGAAGTAATAAACTATTGTTCACCCTACTAAACTAACTTGTCACTATCCTAATATAATATTTCACTATTACAAAGATTCCAGAAAAGAAATTTCACACCGTACTCGGCTGTTTACTATAAACCTCACGTGTTTATATAACCCCACGTGTTTACAATTAGCCCTGAAAGTAGGGGTAATTGCAAACAATGCTTTTTCTCCCGATATTGAATATTGAACAAGTGATATTTTAATAACAAGTGGTATTTTACACTTCTAATAACATGTTTATAATTACTCCGATTTGATGTTAACATTTACTCCATTCACTTCTTACCCCAGCAAAATATCGAGAACTTCCAAGGAATACATAAGAACAAAAAATTCAATCATTTATTAAACAAAAAATGTATTTAATGTAAAAAACAGATTTGAAAATTAAAAATTGAAAAATACAAAATCAAACAAACATTGCATTTCTTTCACGTTAACAGTGCCCTCATATTGGAAAATATCTTTACAGTCTTCTTTGCAACAGGTTGAAGACTGTAAAATTGGTTTACATGGTGTTTGGTAACACAGAATTTGTCTCTTCCAACAAGAACGAATTAAGTCTTTGCATTATCAAATCTTATGAGTCCGGTGACATTAAACTGTTCTTCTGAAACATCCCCCCTTCACACATGAAAAATGGGTTTCTTTATCTTTGCCACCTCAACATCTATACTCTGTTTCACCTTAACTTGTCAGTAGAGTAAAGGCTACGTTGACCGCATCACAGCCGTTGTCGTAGAAACTAGGGTTACAATGTCAGAAGAAGTCAGCTATAAGCGAGGAAATTCGCCCTTTTTGGCAAGGAGAGATAAAATGCACGTGGAAATTCTATACGTTTCACAGATCTTTAATTTCTAATGGCTCTTGCATTACATTTGTTAATTAAACAAAAAGCTACTCTATGTTAATATAAATGCGTTTTGATTTTTCTAAATGAGTATTATTTTTAGTTATTTAAAAATATATATATTTAAAATTTTTTTACAATAAATGTTGTTTAAAAAAACAGTCTATTTAAAGATGTGATGAACCATAAAATTCATTTTTTGAATTTACTTACCTGAAAGCTAAACACCTTGATTAATACTTCTTTTTTCAATTTTAATAATTTTATTAAAGGAAATTAATCTAATTTAATTACTCCTTTGGTCTTACATTTGGTTGGACAAGGTAGGGGAGAGTGCGTCGTCTGCTAAAATATGTGTTTTTCTTAACAGCAAAATATAGTCTCCAAATTAAATCAAATTTATTCTGATATTAAAGAAAGTAAATAACAAATAAAAATACATATAACATAGAGGATATAAAATACATTCACAATAAATAAATAGAATATAAAAAATACAAATATAGTGAATACACATACAATAATAAAAAAAATGAAACCATTTAAAAAATTAGAGTTAAAAAAAATAAACCTTATATGTGTGAAACATATTCTGAAACTCGCGGAACGGTGTCGGGTTGATTAGTAGTAAATTATTAATTTTATGAATAATTTAAAATAGTTTACAAGAAAGTGTACAGAAGAAACCAATCTCTTTCATGAATAGTAGTTACAATGAGAAAACTATATTTACGTTTTACTTATTCATCACATGCATTTATACATCATCAATATATGTAAAACATAGCAAACATCATAACAAATCTATTTACATTATAATATACTTATTCATCACATGAATTTACACATCATCATCACTTAACATTTCCGAATCGCTATCAGACTCACTATTAAAAGAAATTACCAAGTTCTTACTTTCCCAAATATCATCCACAAGTCCATCTACTTCCCACATGTATTTCTCTTTTTCAGTAACATGGTTTATGCAGTTTTTCCAATTTTGTACAGAGACCTTTTCAATCCCTTGGATGACTAAATCCTTCACATCGTTCAGTTTAAAAGTCTTGTTTTCCCTGGCAACGTGTCCTTTTACTTGACTCCATATCATTTCAATGGGATTAAGCTCACAGTGATACGGGGGAAGTCTCAAAACCTTATGTCCAAATTTTTCGGCAATTTCTTCAACTCTGTATTTATCAAACATATGTTTGATTTCGCTAACTTTTTTCAACAGTTCAATCTTGATCATGTCCTGGTTCCACGTAATGTTTTTCAACGATAGCCATTCTTGAATTGCACTTTTTTTCCAAGATGTCGTCGGAATTTTTTCTTTCTTCACCGAGTGATAGGGGGCATTGTCCATCACTACAAAGCTGTTTCGTTTCAATTTAGGCATGATATCTTCAAACCACTTCTCAAAATGGTTACCATCCATTTCTTCGTGGTAGTCACCGGATTTTTTTCCTACAAAAATGTCAGCCGCATCAGGTACAAATCCTTCATCACTTCCGATATGGGTAATGATGAGTCTTCTTCCTTTTCCTTTTGGTGCAGCCAAGCCTGTTGTCAAACTTGAAGAGGAAGCTTCATTGGTGCTTTTGATGTTTTTGTCTTGCCATACTCGACTTTGTGAGTGTCCTTCATTCACCCATGTTTCATCTAAATAATAGATTGAAGCATTTTCATTCTTCAGTTCTCTAATTTTTCGTAAATAATTTCTTCGCCATAAAATTATGCCGTGTCTTTCTAAAAGCATAGCCTGCCTTTTTCGCTTTTCAAAGGAAAATCCCAAATCTTTCAGTATCCTGTACAGTGTACTTCGGCTAATGTTTGTCGAAAAAATATCCTTATCATTGTTAATTTCATTTAGAACTTTGTCCAATGTAGGAATTTCATTTCGACGAAAACAATCATGAATTTTTCGTCGGATGCACGATAAAGTAAAGTTGTCATATTTCATCATTCTTGTTCTTTTTCCAACGGCATAAGGTCGTAAGGTATAATTTTTTTCCTGGAGTACTCAAAGGACTTGTCGTCTTCTTTTCTTTTTTCAAACGAAAAACAGTTCTTTTGGAAACACCAGTTAGTTGAGACACCTTTCCGACGATTTGGTTAATGGAATCACTATGGTTTTCTTCTCGAAGTCTAGAATAAACATTCAATATGTTCCTGCGAGCTCCACTACCAATTGATTTTCCTTGCTTTGATGGCGTATACAGCTTGGATGGTGACGTTCCTTTTTCAGCCATGTTCAGAGTATCAAACACACTCCAATAAAATAGCACAAGAGAGATATGAACGTAAATACACACGCTAGCAAAGACGCAGAGCGAAATGGCGCAGACTTGGCCGGAAAGCGTATTTAGCTCGCCAGAAATGTTACCATGGAAACCGGTTTAGAATTCCGTTTCGGATATATTCATTCGCTTCGGTCAAAAAAAAATGCTTTTTACAAATAAATAACCGATTATAAAGGTTCAAAAATCACTCCTTCATTGTAGGACAATTTTTACACGTTTATATGCATTTTCTTTATTTTAAATTCCAAATCAAGTTGGAATTATTTTTCATGCGGATGAACATCATTTCTGCCTTTCCCAATACTGACAAGTTAAGGTGAAACAGAGTATACAAGCAGAAACGTAGTGAGGTTTTAGTAAAATAGTCTTCCTGCTCCCCATGAATACGAAAAATGTAATAAAACACAATTAAAACGTACAAAATGACGCTAAAAACACCTTGATTTTCCATCCAAATAGAACGAAACTATTGGCAAAGTTATATTTACAAGTACCCCGTCCCTTGAAAAAATACGGGGTAATTGTAAACCTTCAAATGTAGGTGCACTAAAGTTCCCAGATGCAAAGGTCAATGATTTTCTGTAAGATAGAAACATAACTGACAGTAGTAAAGAATTGTAACAACATACCTTTCAATAGATTAGGGAGAGCAGCTGAAAATGCAGCACACAGCAACTTTAAAACCAAAACACTTTCTACTACACAGATTGTTATCAGCTGTGGTTCATAGGAAATGCGGGATCGTCACATTGCATCCTCAGGGTTGCCATCTTTCAGATGTAACAACTTTTTGGTTTCTCGGAATCCCACGTGAACGCTTGTATCGCTTGCTTACAATTACCCCGTTTCTAACCCTACACAGTTGGATTCTTTCAAGCCTTGCTAAAACTCCAACAAAACCAGATATAGTTCTAAGTTTTCTTTATTCTTATTTTAATTTGGTCTTTCTATTTGTAAAAACGCTCTATTCATGCAAAAAATAAGAAATTAGATTAAAACCATTTTGAAAACGTAAGTGATGCTGACCAACCGGTCTGGTGGTTAAGGTGCTAGCCTCTAGATAGGAAGGTTTCTCGTTCGAATCCGGGTCAATGCAAGGATGTTTGTAAGCGTATGGTGTAGAGGCGGCTGGTGCACCTTCAATCTGTCATGGCAGAAAGTCCTCACGTTGGGTTGTTCTGAAAGTTTTGAGAGTGGGGTGCCAGCTCAGGTGTTACCTCGTCATATGACCGTGATTCAAAATTACGTGGTGTTGTCCTCAGATCCTTTCACTTAGGAAATTTGTAAAACGTTGCTCGTGTGGTTCGTGAATGGCAAAATATCTTAAAGGTAATTTTAGCTAACGTCCTACTAGAGCAACACAACGGGCTATTGACGACGGTCCGGGACCAGTCCCTTAAGGGAAAGATCCGAGGACAACACTTCGTAATTTTGAAAACGGTCAGATAACGAAGCAACTATAACAACTATCTATATATATTATTTATAATTTTCATAGATGATATAGGTCAGGGGATTAAGAATAGAATCAGTATATTTGCAGATGACTTAAAAATATGGGGGACAGTGGATACCAAGTTACAGATAGAGAATTTACAAGGGAATTGATAAGATATCCGAATGGGCTGTAAAATGGGGTATGCCATTTAATCTAGGGAAATATCAAGTTCTGCATATGGGTTACAGGAATAGTAGAGCCGGGTACTGTCTGCAGGGAGTAAAGGTAAAGGAGAGAGAAACAGTCAAGGATCTTGGGGTGATAATTCACAGGGATTTTAAAATGGGTCACCAATGTTCAGCTGCTGGTAAAAAGGCTAATAGGTTATTGGGGTATATTAAAAAGACTGTAACTTCAAGGGATAAGAATATAATCTTGCCGTTATATAAGGGTTTATTAAGACCACATCTAGAATATGCTGTACAATTCTGGGCTCCATATATGAGAAAGGATATATAATTAATTGAAAGGGTTCAGCACCGAGCTACAAAAATAATAAAGGGGCTAGCAAATCTCGACTATAATAAACGTTTAAGTAAGCTAAACATGTATACACTGGAAAGAAGAAGAAGAAGGAGGGGGGATTTGATTCAGCTTTTCAAGTTGGTAAAACAAGGGGACACAGAGGGCTTAAATTTCAATAGGGATAACATAACAAGGGGCCATGGGTATAAATTGAATAAGACACATTTTAATCGGGATTTAAGGAAAAACTACTACTTTAATAGGGTAATAGACAATTGGAACGCGTTGCCAGAAAATATAGTTAGTTCAAAGGGAGTGTACGAATTTAAGATACAATTGGATAGTCAGTGGGAATTGGGGAATTCATAAACAAAGGACCAGCCTTGTTGGGCTTGAGCCTGTAGCTGGTAGTCAATATTTGTATTTGTACTTGTATTTCTCTATATTCATTTTTTCTGAATGTTTATGCTCTTATTCTTCTGAGAAAACTGAAAATTAATGTGTGATTGTGCGTGGAAGAGAAAGATTGCTTTTATATCTTTAGAAAACTTTAGGATGAGGTCTCCCTTAAATAGTTACTTTTAAAAATCTAAATGAAATTTTACTGATTATTTCATGTAAAATGCACGTAACTTTTTCAAAAAAAATCAAATGTTAGTAACAAATAAAATTTAATTCACAATTTGGTAAAAATATGCTAATGAAGCTACATAAAATTTTTTGGATTAATCAAATGCAAGTTTTGAAGAGCAGAGCATGGTCATTTATGGCGCCAAAAACTAACAGATGAGTCATGTAACGAATGTGACTGAATGTTCCAGCAAATTAGAATCGAAATCAAGGACATAATGAATGTAATTACTAAACTCAATGATGATAGAATTGCTCTAAAAATGTCGTGAAATGGCATACAATAGAACTAATAAAAAATCTGGAAATTAAAAATCGACTTACCATCTTCATGAAAATATGATATAAAAATTACTTTAAACGTAGTATATATTAATGATAATAATAAGATTGACTGGAGGATTGCGAGTTTGAAATCAACCAAAGACCGTCGTGTACAAAGGGGGCTGGTGTACGTTAAATCTGTAATGGCCTAAAATGTCATCACGTTGGCGTGGTGTGGAAACTTAAACGAACCGTCGTCGGTATACGTTATCTCAAAACTAAAATTACATATTATTCCCCTTTGTTGGAAACTATCTTCAAAACACGGAATGATTAAATTTACATCCTATTTTTAATGTTATTAAATTCAAAGCAGTAAATTAAGGCAACTATTTTGACTCCATTTGAGATATATCTTTTCTATAAATCGAGATAAATAGTTCTTTTTGTGTTCGTAATGATTATATCTTCGTCAAATGCTTCCAAATTCGTATTGCGAAAATGTAAAAGTTACAATTGAAAAATTATTTATTTAAAGAAAATCGCACTTAAGGTATCGATCTGGAATAGAATTTTCCGCAGATTTCAAATCCGTTGAAATTTTTACTGTACCTTTAATATCGCGAATATAGAAACTTCAACAAAGGAATTAAAAAACTCCTAACGCCAGTCAAAACGCGTGCCATATGAACAGCGTACAATATTCTTATGTATCTCGAGCTTCAGCGGAAGCGCTCGGTTATTATCGGTTCCCCTCGGCCCGCGGAAGCAATAAAAACGCCCGATTCAGCAGTTTTCTGCATGAGAACGCTCCAGTAGCACTCTATGTATTTTGGCTAACCGCGTTTTGTGTCAACATCAAACGCGCGTCAGATTTCGCCTCATGTGAACGGAGCCATAATCTCAGGGAAGAGCCTTCTAAAGAACGAACGGTCAACAAATTCCGTCGACTTCCTCGCTCTATCGTTCTCTGTCCCTGTCTGCCTCTTTCTCTCGCCGATCACCCCTGACCTAACCAACCACTCTTACGGCCGTATTCACAAGTCCGAGTTAACTCGAGGATCAACAATAATCCGCGAGTTATCGAAAAAACCGTATTCCCAAGTCCTGATCCGTGGTTTAAACTGCCAGTTCGGTGTTACATTTTGATCCTCCGAAATCGGCGAGTTAACTCGCGAGTAATAGTTACACATGCGTAGTACTACCTTTTCAACGGTACAAAATGGACGACAAATTTCATTCTATGCTAAATTACAGTTTTCTTGCGACGATTGGATTGGATGTATCAGTACGGAACACATGCTTAATAACAGCTCATGTCCTGATCATAATATTGCTTAAATGGAAAATTTAAAACATAATTTTATTGAAATTCAAAAGAAAAATGAAAATAAAGGTAGCAACGTAATCTTGAACAAGCAGCTTGGCGAAAAGATTGATGGCGGCACCTCCGTCAACAAAGCCGGAGAGAGCGAACGGTAGAATATGACAATTTCAGATACAAATTTGTCGTAGAATAAAAATTATTCTGTTGATTTATTACGAATGAAAGAAAATTGACCATGGTAGTTACTTTTCACGACACCAACACACACCCATACTGACAAGTACAGATAATCGGATTACATACATCTGTCAAGACATTGTGTACAATTCTTTCTTGCAAAATTTAGGTTTCCATAAAAATCCAATTTGAA
The DNA here is from genome assembly GCA_947359465.1 of Metellina segmentata. Classification (NCBI taxonomy): domain Eukaryota; kingdom Metazoa; phylum Arthropoda; class Arachnida; order Araneae; family Tetragnathidae; genus Metellina; species Metellina segmentata. The sequence continues at coordinate 99,039,443 of OX375880.1, read as the reverse complement.
ATTAAATACCTTTGCATTTCTTTTCCCAAACCCATATTAAAATGCTGTGTGAGTCTTATTGAATCACATTTTGGAATCAATTCTACGGCGAAGTACGTGCTTGATCAGTGTCATGCAGTTTGACCAATATAAACAATACCACGTGATCGTAAAGAGACCAATCACAGCGAGCGTCTCATTTTAATCCCCGGATCACTTAACACGCCGTTTGAGAATACCGTTCTTGATAATCCTCGAGTTAACTCTTACTTCCGGATCAACTGATCCTCGAGTTAACTCGAGACTTGTGAATATGGCCGTTAGTGTCACTTCTGTCTCTTTCCACGTGACCCTTGCGCCTCTGCTTTCCCCAGCAAGTAGGTGTTGAGTCAAGAGGGCAGAAATTACACTACAGGATTAATCCCGGACCGTCGTCAATAGCCCGCTGTATTGTTCTAGTACGACGTTAATTAAAAAGTACCAATTACCACACGTAAGCGATAATAAACTATTTGAAAAACGTTCGACACACATGTAAACTATTAGAAATTAGATTAAAAAACCGGTCGACCGCAAACGATAGTAAATTAGTTGAAAAACTTTCGATTCAAGTAAAAAAAGAAATTAGTCCTGAATGAATCGTTCCGATTTTGTTAGAAGATAAGACTTCACAAAACGAAATTTAACTAACAAAAATAATGAAATCGTGCAATAACTTCCCTGTTGGTACTTTTCCAATTCCTTAAGAATCAATTAAACTAAATTTTTATACGCTTTTAGTGAACAGGTTTTGAGGTATAAACCTCACGAGTCAATTAAAACCCATTAAAAAATGTCTTAAAAACATACCATTTCTCCTCGTTTGTAAAACAAACCTTGTCTATAGCACGTTTCCCAAACACAGACGAAAGACGAGAATTGTAACCGTATCAGGGAAAAAATCGTTTAGCGTGATATTTTCACTCACTGCACTGATAAGGTAGTGACGTATTATTTTCAGAAGGCAAGATTAGATTAAATATACGTTGCTTTAGTTCATTCAGAAATGAGTTTAGTACAATGCCTTAAGGGGGTCCAGGACACAAAAATCGTCAAATTTTCGAAAAAAAATTTAGATATTAAAAAATTCTCTGTGTCTTTCTGCTTAAATTGACGTCTGAATCAAGTTTCTATCTTAAATAGAACGAGAGATAGAATTAGTTTTGTAGTTCGTTGTTTTGAAAATCTAACACTCAGACAGCTGTTGTCATGGCAACAACATCTGGGAAAGACGTTATTTAAGTCTACGGAGACCTTTAAACTATGCAGAAAAAAGGTAGAACTTGCAAAAATCAAACTAAACCAAATATTTAAGAAGAAAGAATGAGTTATATACTCTTATGGATGCTATTAAAGAGTATTTAAACATTTTATTAATTGTAAATCTGTCTATAAAACTTCAAATGCGTTTTTCTCCATGATGCAATTTTTCAAGATTTCCTGTATTCAAATTGTTATAAGTCAAGAACCGATAAAGTTTAAGGGTTGAAATTTGGAAGACATCTTTTTCAAACATTATACTTTAATTTTGATTCAGCAAATTTGAAACAATAATTTACTTTTAAAAATATGACTTAAAAAAAAAAAGTACCTTAAAATTTTGTAGAAGTTTTCATTCAAATATTTTTTTTATTTTTTATTGAATTAATATTTTTAAATTTGCTGAATCATATTTAAAGTTTATAAATTTGTGAATAATATACTGCAAGAATTTTGAAAATTGACCCAGAACATTTTGAGGTTTAGCAATTTTAAATAATCCCTCTTTTTTCAAAAAAGTTTAATTAAAAAAAAAAAATTTTTTAATTTTGGAAAACTTTTGTGTTGGGATTTTGTTTATCAGTTAGTTGGGTAATCAGTACAAAAAAATTCAAAATTATAAATTAATTAAGGGGGTCCGGGACACATTGAAAAAAAATTTTTATTAATTAATTTAGAATTTGGAATTTTATTTGTACTGTTTACCCATTTAACTAATAAGCAAAATCACAACACAAAAGTTTTCCAAAAGTTCTTTAAAAATTTTAAATTAAAATTTTTTGAAAAAAAGAGGGGTCATTTTAAATTGCTTAGGCTCAAAACATTCTTGATCAATTTTCAAAATTCTTGCATTAAATTATTCACAAATTTATTAACTTTAATTTTGATTCAGGAATTTAAAAAATATTAATTTAATAAAAAATGAAAAATATTTGAATGAAAATATTTGAAAATTTTAAGGTACTTTTTTAAAAAAAGTCATATTTTTAAAAGTAAATATTTGTTTTAAATTTGCTGAATCAGAATTAAAGTATAATGTTTGAAAAAGATATATTCCAAATTTCACCCCTTAAACTTTATCGGTTTTCGACTTATAGCAATTTGAATACAGGAAATCTTGAAAAAATGCATCATGGAGAAAAACGCATTTAAAGTTTTAAGGACAGATGTTGTTGCCATGACAACAACTGTCAAGACTGTTAGATTTTCAAAACAACGCACCACAAAAATTATTATATCTCTAGTTCTAATTAAGATAGAAACATGATTTAGACGTCATTTAAGCAGAAAAACACACACAATAATAAAAAAAAATTCGAAAATTTGACGATTTTTGTGTCCCGGACCCCCTTAATAAACAAATTTTTCTGATGTGCCCCGGACCCCCATAAGATCTGAAGAAATCCCCAATACATTTATTGCAAATTGCATTCAAGGGACAGTTTGCTTTCAAAATTATAAAATATATCGGAAAATCGATTTTATTTTATTACAAAAAAGGTATTCATACCAAAATGCGGTGCTTCGTCATCTGACAGTGGTTCAAAATTACGAGATGTTGTCCTCGAATCTTTCCCTAATGGGACTGATCCCGGACCGTCGTCAATAGCCCGTTGTGTTGCTCTAGTACGACGTTAACTAAAATGACATGACAATGACATACCAAATGCTGTGAGTAATGGTAATTTTAGTTAACGTCGTACTAGAGCAACACAACGGGCTATGACCAAATGCTGTGAGAATGGCTTAGGCTGGGACCACAGAGAAGTAGTATACAGAGGGTTCACTGAAGCCATGACGTATAGCGCTCCAGTGGGGAAGCCAGTCCCTAATTGTGGGCGGAGTTTGAAATGTTTCAATCAGAGCCAGAGCGGAAGCCATTTTTTATTTTCTAATCGGCAGACTTCTTAAAGCGTCATACAGCTGAATATTCTTTGCATCATTTTAATAATTATTTAAAAACTGTACTATCCATCAACAGGAAAGGTTGATACCCAACCGTCACATATATCTAGTTGTGTTGCTCCAATGCGCAGAGTGAGTGCAATGTTAATTAAAATACTATACCATCATCCATAGAAAAGCTGTTGTTCAAGTTTACCGCCTGTAAAAACCGTTGAAAGGTAAATTGCTTTTGTTTTTCATAAAATATAATAACTTGGAAACTACTAATGTGAATTATGTGCCATTTTTAAAATCGTTTTACAATCAAGTAAAATTAATAAAATTTATTTAAAACCCAATTGAAGAAAGAAAAAATGAAATCGTTCTATTTAATTTTAAGACTATTAACCCAAGATAACTAATTTTTAAAAATCTTCCAATGTTAGTTTGTGCATTTTTTATTTAATCTAAATTTAAATGAATTAAATTAAAAAATTTAATTAGTTCTTAAATTTAAGAAACATGTGGTATTCAGAATTCTGTAAATTGTGCTCTATTCATTATGCATTTTGTGTATTTGTTGATTTTTTTATTTACATTCTGTTTTTGTGTAATTAAAATTTAACTTTTTCTGAATTATAACCGGTTTTATGTCAACATTTATAAAGATATTTTTGCAAAATTGGAATGCTTTTGTGTGATACTCATTGTGAACTTAATACAGAAAATAAAATTAAATTTATTCGTTTGATTTTAATAATGATAGTTTTTGTACAAAAATAACTTGATTTAAATCAACATATCCTGAAACTAACACTTTCCCTGTGAAGATTTTCGAGATACAAAAATTGTCGTATCCTGTTGTGTATTTTATTGTTTATTTGCTACACTAAATGGTGAAAAATTGTGTGATTTACTCCAATAATGAATAACATAAGTAATATTATCCATTCATTTGTTACTCTAAATGGTGAATTACGTTGAGTTAGCTTGTTTATGAATGCTAAGCAATGAATTTTACTCTTTGGAAGGCAAATGATGATTCTTGTTAAGTTGCTTATTTTACCAAAGTATTTCTTTCCTTTATATCCTGTTGTGTATTTTATTGTTCGTTTCCTATGTTAAAATTGTTCTAGATGGATCACACAGAAATATGTATAAGCGAGTAACAGGAGCTGAACTATGTTCTTTTTTTACATTCAGAACAAGGTCAGATAATATCTTAGTTTTTTAGGCGCCAACTTCTTTCTTTTTGTATTCGTATTCTGGGTGTGTGGGGAGACAGCAGCTTGAGTGATTTTGCCTTGGGGTTCAATGCCCTTCTGTGTTATTTTCTTTACAGGGAAGAATTGTGTATTGGTGACTGAATTCATGATTCAACAATCAAATTCATACAGTCCACTATCACTTGATCGTGTGTGTGATTGACTTACTACTAAATGAGCTTCGACGAGACTTCTTCATAAACAGTACTTATTTTCTATTCCTTTTTCAAATTGTATAATTTGTTCAAAAATGAATAATGTACCTGATTAAGTTAATAAAAAAAAATTTATGTACTTTTTCGTTCAAATAATATTTTAGACTATCAACAGAGATCAACAATTTTCCAAATCAAACATGTTTTGGAATATATTTTTAAAGAAGCATTCACATAAAAGAATAAACAAAAATGAAAGAAAAAAGTTCATACATTGGTAAGATTTCATAAATAAAGGTTTTTTTTTTTAAGTTCATAAGATTTTAAAAAAGTGCTATATTTTGAAGCATTTATGCTAAAAATTATTTAAAGAATATTTAGCTTTTAATCAAAAATGCAAATTGGGTTTCGAAAAAATAAAATAGCCTGAGATAGCTGTTGTGGAAACCTAGTTTGGTTGTTGTGGAAACCTAGTTTGGTTGTTGTGGAAACGAGGTCTAGATCCGACGCTATAGTAGGGTCCGGCTCCCCCGCTGGGGGCGCCAGCGTCTATGCGATTTCCCATGTTATTTATAAGTCCATTGCTTCCTATGGCATGAACCCTCTGTATACTACTTCTCTGTGGCTGTGACGATGGTAACTAAAGTTGAATACCAAATGCTGTGAACGGCATCTTCTTTCAAGCTTCATGCAGTGTATGGTACTTTTTTTGTGGTTAAACGGTGCCTTTTCAGGTGGTATGGGTATTTAGGTATTTTTAATTAACATAGTAATGGAGCAACACACAACGGGCTATTGACGACGATCCGGGGTCAATCCCCCGACGGAAAGGTACGACGACAACACCAATTTGTTTTTAACCATGATCAGATGGCGAGGCACCTGAGCAGGTGCCCCATTCTCCAAACTTACACACGACACGCCAACGGGAGGATATCTTGGGCCACTACAGATTTAATGTATACCAGCCCCTTGGTTATATACCCCCCACGACGATTTTTGGCTGGATTCGTAGAACTCGCAAGACTCCGGTTTCTAATATGCTATTCTTCAAACCCCCTTTAAACATCAAATGACATGTTTTTCGAGTAGCTTAGGTTGTCAATAAGCGACACACTTAAGGCGCGTTCACACAAATCAAGTTTAATTGACCGATTGTCGTTGATCAACAAAAGTTGATTGAAAACTATAGTGAGAACCTTTGTTTCAATGGAGTTGATCTACTTTTTAGTGGATGAAGAAAAGTTTGACCCATTCAAACTTTATCTTTCAAGTGATGAGTCATCTGCTTTCAAGTTGAAGCTTGTCTTGAAACTAAGGGCACGTTCTCACGAATTAAGTTTATTTGACCGATTAAAGTGGATCGATAAAAGTTTAATATGACTATGAATCAGTTTTTGTTCACACATTTCAATAGAAACTGATCAACAGTTTAATAAGCGAAAATACAAAAGTTACAGTCGAAAATTTATTTATTTATAGGAAATCACATTTAAATGGTAATGGTAATTTTTAGTTAACGTCGTACTAGAGCAACACAACGGGCTATTGACGACGGTCCGGGATCAGTCCCTAAGGGAAAGATCCGAGGACAACTCCTCGTAATTTTGAACCACGGTCAGATGACGAAGCAACACCTGAGCTGGCACCGCACTCTCCAAACTTCCACGCCAACCCAACGTGAGGACTTTCGGCCACGACAGATTTAAAGTTTACCAGCCGCCTCTACACCATACGTTTACAAACATCCATACCCGGACCCGGATTCGAACCAGGAACCTTCCGATCTAGAGGCTAACACCTTAACCACTATACCGGTTGGTCGGCGAAATCACATTTAAGGTATCGAACTGGTGTAAAATTTTCTGCAGATGAAATTTTCACTCGTAACTTTAACGATCGCAAAAATACAACCTTGGCCCAGAGAATAAAAAAGCTCTTTTCTTTTGTTTCTCGAATAAAATAAACCACGACAGATCGTTTGCGTGGAAATTACTCGAAAGCAGATGACGGATGACTCATCACCTGAACGATAAAGTTTGAATGGGTCAAACTTTTCTTGATCCAATAAAACGTTGATCAACTGTACTGAAACAAAGGTTCTCGCTATAGTTTTCATTCAACTTTAGTTGATCAACTATAATCGGTCAGTAAACTTGATTCGTGTTAACGCGCCTTTATGAACTTTAGTTGACTGTCAAGTTCGCTTTCAACTTGTCATGCCCCGCGTGTCTGTGTTTTGTTTTTAAATATAAGAAAGTTTAAAAATGAGCCTCAAGTGGTTTAAACGTGTGCTGCTAATATTTTTACAACTGTGTCATAACCATCGACTAGGAAATTTAAAAAGAAAGATGCAAGAGTTGGAATTGATAAACTTGATAATGTAATGCAAGGTAATAAAAATTAAACTGATTATGAATCCGACATATTTGCTAAATCTGTCGCTGTCCTGCTAAAACAGATGCCTCTTTCCAATGCAATCATCTGCCAGTAACAAATTCAAACTGTAATCAGAAAAAATAATCGATTGGAACTTAAAAACATCACCTGCGTTTTCATTTTGTCAATCGTACAACTCAATGGGGTGGAGTGGTAGCATCCGATACGTTAGGCCGCCAAAGCTATTGTTTACGCCAAATCATGATGGCGGCCGATATAAGCAATTCCAAGATGGCCACCATATAGCAAAATCCACACCGTGAACCTTTGCATACAGTGCATAAATAATAACAACTTTTTTTAATTAAAAAAAAAGCAACAGAAATTTTATTTGAAACTTTTCTTATATTTCAGTTTGGTTTTCTCTGAACATGTACGCAATTTTGCGTCAATTTCATCCTAGTTTTGTCCCTTTTTAAAAAAAACTTTCGGATAAAAAAAAACTACAAAAAGTTTTTTAATAAAAAACGCGATTTTTTAAAAAACATCCGGATTTTTATCAATTTTGAATTAGAGACTTTGCAATGCATAGAAAATTCAAAACAAGAAATCTTTTTTTAATAAGGTAGTTCTTTTCTGTGATCATAATAATCCGCAAAAAGGTTTTTGATGAGAAAAAAAAAAATCAAAAAATTCTTCTGCTATTTATAAGTGTGAAAAAATATTTTTTCACAATTTTTCTAGCAATTAGCATTATGTGAGCAACTAAATGGGGATATTCCTGATTATACAGCATATATGGAAAAGCAAAAGAAATTTTTTTTTATTGTAACGACTTTACAAGAGGAAATTGTTTTTTAGAGAAGTCAACGCGTATTGCGCATAAGGTTTCAATGCGTTTAAACCAGTGTACAGGGAGAAATTTGTTTGTAGATAAGTCACAGCGTATAACACGCGATCCCCGCCTGCCGGCTACCTCGCCGCCCGTCCGGGGCCGACGAGAACCTTTCACCGTTGGCTTCCATGCATATAAGCCACCGTATTGGGTGCCCACTTAAGCATAGTCCAGTGTTTATAATATAAACAAAAATTAAACTTACCCTCATTCTTCGTGATACATCTTAACGACATGCTCTAGAAATGCTAAAATTTTGCGTCGTATCTCTGTCCTTAAATGTTGCTGCCGTCGCCAGATGTATGCAGCTAGGTAACCGTCAATTGATACCAGCATATGACTTCCAATAGTCAGAAATTTTTGTAGTTCCTGGCAAAATCCAGCTCCGAATTACCTCAGCCAAAACTTTCTGGTTCCTATTTTTCACCACAACCATAAAACATTTATCCGTCCCTCGTTCAAGTCCTCCAAACACCCATTTACCCTCCAATTTCTTACTCCTGTTATACCTTCTTTTGCCAAACTTTTGTCCATTCTTTCTACATTTCCACTCCTACCTATCACCAGCATCCTTTCTCAATGTTAAAATCATATCATTCTCACATGACAGACATTTCACCCTCTTTCCAATCAAGCTACATGTTTGCAAAACAAAAAAAACATTCAGTAACACCATCCACTGCCATATCAAATCAACTAGGGGGAATGATCGACCAAAAAGGGAAAAAAATTCTAAATTCCAATCTGCAATTTCAAAAATCAAATTTAATCCACCCCAAAAAAATAGTGAAATTTAAATCAAGGAACAAAATAAAAAAATTGTAACTTGCAATCTGCAATTTCCAAATTGAAAAAGAGGAAAAAAATTCTAAATTCCAATCTGCAATTTCAAAAATCAAATTTAATCCAAAAAATTTTCAAAATTTCAATCAAAATTTAATTTTTGTAACAAATTTAAAAAATTGTAACTTACAATCTGCTTTCCAAACTTATCCTAAAAAGTTTGAAAATAAATAAAACAAGTCGATTTTATAAATCAGGAGCAAAATTCATATACATCCAACAATTTCAAAGACTGTCTAAATTTTAATTCCGTTTTACATTAAAAATAAGCCGACCAACCGGTCTAGTGGTTAAGGTGTTGGCCTCTGGATCGGAAGGTTCCTGGTTCGAATCCGGGGTCAGGGCATGGATGTAAATTGTGCTGTCCTTTGTTAGGAAGCGATGATGGTCCTCCCACTGGGTGCTCCTTCACAAGAGACCATCATTTCCGGCCTTGTAGTGGCCAATGACTATGTGCATTTGTGCCCGCCATTAGGAAAAAAAAAAAAAAAAAAAAAAAAAAAAAAACATTAAAAATAAAAGTGGAAGAGCATATTTTCTTCCTTAACCAATCATGAGATGCGTTTCTTATCGTCAGGAGAAAATAACTAGGGTTGCCTTAAAACTAAGAAAAGCGGAAAAACAGTGAAAATGGGAAGGTTACCACATTTGGCGATACATCGCTCGAAAGTTGTAACGTATCGGATACTACATACCATCCCTCAATGGTCGTCGTCAGCTTCGATGAATCATGCAACAGGGAACTTGCTTAATCGACGTTTCTTGCGATTTCTTCTCGTGTTCAATAAAATTGTAGTTAGTTCTTTCAACAAAACTTACTATCTGTACAACTTCACGCACAGCTGCTTTCGACGCCATTTTAAAAAGGAAACTTGATAAGTTTCTTTTGAAATATGTGAGAAAAAAATGATTCAAGTCGTATTCAACTTTTATTGATCAACTATAATCGGTCAATTAAACTTGATTCGTGAGAACGAGCCGTAAGGTAGATTGGTTGGTTAGGGTAGGTTTTTAAAAACCTCCCATTAAGATAGGTGGGTTTTAAATTAACGTCCCAATAAGATGAGTTGGTTGATTGGATAGGTTTTAAATATCGTCCCATTAAGGTAAGTTAGTTGATTGGTAGGTTAGGATAAGTTTTAAATAACGTCCCACTATGATAAGTTAATTGATTGGTACATTGGTTGGTTAGGGTAGGTTTTTATTTAACGCCTCGCTATGGTAAGTTGGTTGATTGGTAGGTAAGTTGGTTACGATAGATTTTAATTAACATCCCTATAAAGTTAGTTGGTTGATTGGTTGGTTAGGGTAGGTTTTTAATTGAGATCCCACAAGGTTGGTTGGTTGATTGGTTGGTAAGGATAGGTTTTTAATTAACATCCCAATTAGGTAAGTTGGTTAGGGTAAGCTTTTAATTAACGTCCCAGTAAGGTATGTTGGTTGATTGGTAGATTGGTTGGTTAGGGTAGGTTTTTAAATTACGCCCCACTAAGATAAGTTGGTTGATTGGTAGGTTAGGGTAGGTATAAATTAACATCCCATTAAGGTAAGTTGGTAGATTGGTTGGTTAGGGTAGGATTTAATTAACGTCCCAGTAAGGTAAGTTGCTTAATTGGTATATTGGTTGGTTAGGGTGGGTTTGTTTTTAACGTCCCACTAAGGTAAGTGGGTTGATTGGTTGGATAGGGTAGGATTTTAATTAACGTCCCACTACGGTAAGTTGGTTGATTGGTTGGTTAGGGCAGGTTTTAACATCTCATTAAGGTAAGTTGGTTGATTGGGTGGTTAGGGTAGGTTTTTAATTAACGTTCCACTAAAGTAGAGCCTTTGAAGGTTAGGTTAGGTTGCTTATCAACGTCTCACTGGAGCGACATAATGCGCTATTGGCGAGATGAATCTGCAAAGGAACAATCCAAGACAAACACGTAATTTTAAATTAGTCACATGCCGAGACCAACATTTGAGCTGGCACTCTACTTTCCAAACCTCTACACCACATCAACGTGAGGACATTTCAGGCCAATGAAGATTTAGCGTGCACCAGATCTGTGTACACGACGGTCTTTGCCTGGACCGAGTTTCGAACTCGCAACCCTCCCGGTTGCATATCCATCGTTCTTTCTTTGGTAATTGGTAATTTTAGTTAACGTCATACTAGAGCAACACAACGGGCTATTGACGACGGTCCGGGATCAGTCCCTTAAGGGAAAGATCCGAGGACAACACCTCGTAATTTTGAACCACGATCAGATGACGAAGCAACACCTGAGCTGGCACCCCACTCTCCAAACTTCCACGACAACCCAACGTGAGGACTTTCGTTCGCAACAGATTTAAGGTGCACCAGCCGCCTCTACACCATACGCTTACAAACATCCATGCCCGGACCCGAATTCGAACCAGGAACCTTCCGATCTGGAGGCTAACACCTTAACCACTATACCGGTTGGTCGGCTCCATCGTTCTTTCAACTGGGCTCCTAACTCAGGTGTTGACTCGTCATCTGACCGTGGTTCAAAATTACGTACTGTTGTCCTCGGTAAGGTAAGGTAATTTTTTAATTAACATTGTACTAGACCAGCACAACTGGCTATTGACGACGGTCCGGGATCAATTCTTTTTAAGGTGTTCTCGGATCTTTCCCTTGAACCGTACCAGAGAGCAATACTCCGTTGTGTTGCTCTGGTACGACGTTAATTAAATTTATTACCTTGCCACATACCATTGGTGTTTTTCATGCAGACAGTTAGGTAGGAATTGTATTTAACAGCGTACTGAGCATCACAACAATGACGACGGTCCTTTATCAATCTCAAAAAATCCGAGGACACCATCACGTAAGTTTTAACCACGGTCAGATAATAAAGAAACACCTAAGCTGGCACCCCACTCTCCAAACTTCCACATCATGCGAATATGAAAATGAGATAAGTATAGTAGGTAAACAAAACCCTACAAAAATGCATTCTGAGATTAAAGATTTGTTGACGTTTTTCTAATTTTAAACTGTTTTTCTTGCACGTCGGATTTTAATCGCTTTCCCTCAACATTTTTGACTGCGATTCGGAAACTGATATTTTGTAACAGTATTGAGCAATGAAAGCTAAGTAAAACGCTTATTTGGACAAGTAACTATAATCTTATCAAAGTCACCTGGAATTGCTCTGATTTGGAGCATAGGTCTTTGATCTGGAATATAAGTAATATCACACCCCTCGCAAAATTCGTGAGGTCAGTTAGCAAGCAATTGAAAATTGTAATTTTTTAAAATTGATATTAGATAGAGTATGATTGGATTTTGCTAAAGGTCATCGATCAATAATTAGAAATCATCTAAGTCAATTAAATATTTTCTTGGTATTACTTTTTATGCACTTACACGACTCCTCCTTAAAGTTGTCCTTTCTCCTGTTTGCGGCTTGTTTATTTAATTATCTCGAAATATAACTAAAAGGAGCTCGATGTTGTAACGTAAAAACTAATGTCGCACAAAATAACTATTAACTAATTAACGTACCTTTTTACAGTTTCCTGATCATAAAACGAAGTACAGTAGAGTCCCGATTATCCGAGAAAATGTGGACCCAGACTAACTCGGTTAACCGAAAAACTCGGTTAGAGCAAAAATTGTAAATAAAATAAATCGTGCAGGTTTTTAAATGTATATATTTTAACATATGCAATTCATATTGTTACGGTAATGAGGTATTTGCATGTGCGAGGGTTTTGCTTACAACTGATCTTTTCTGGTATTTCTAAGTTTAAAATCCTTAAAAATTGTGTTTAAAATTTCAAAATAATTTTGAAATGATTATAAAATAAATTTTAATTTTGTTGAAAACGAAACAAAGTCACCTGATCCGAAATTGGAGGTGACGTCATTGCGCATAGCTGAGCTTTTGTTTACATCTCTCATCTATGCTCCCTGTACACTCGCAATCGCTCTTGTATGAAATCAACACGTGTCTATATCGATTCGCAAATTTATTTCATAAGCAGCAGTAAATAAGATAGTAACTGTTTATAAAAAGTACTTCATAAACCAACAAATCATTAGTACAAATACTGTTTACAAAAGGGCAATCATAAAAAATGAACAAGTGAAAGGTTCAATTAATAATTTAAAATATTATGCAGAACAGAAATATTCGAAGAGTTTTGGAAAAGGTTTTAGAAATACATAAAGCCCTTTTACACTAAGTATCATTACTGAACCTGTCCAAATTATAAACAGCTATAAACTTGTCCAAGTTATAAACAACCATAGCAACGCCGGCACAGTGGGTTACTATGCGCTGTGACATCACAGAGCAGCCATTACGAAATTTAAAAATTAATATTCGGGAAATAGTTTTCCAATTTCAATAACATATACTTCATTTTTCATGGATTTTCATCCTCTAACATAATAAAATTAAAACAAAAAAGGTGAAAATACCTCATTAAGGAGTTCTTTCTTAAAAAAGTCCTTAATTGTTTTTTGCTTTACCCTACTTTAGCGTTTTTATGCAGCAATGTTTAGCCATATTTTTTAAGGATAACAGGATTGCTGATGTCTTTTCTTCGTGTTGTTCTACATATTCAATAGCCCTTTCGATGGCTTTTAATCCATCTGTATGGGAGATTTTCACCGTCTGTCTTTTTATCATCATAGCTACATTCATTTTCCTTATTGACGATCATTTTATCTGTAATCACTTGTTGTTCGTCAGCGTTTATCCAGTCACGGATTTCATTTTCCTGAGTGTTTGTGAGATCAAGTTCAGAATTTTTTTCGGTAGTTTTAAAAATGGAAAATGTAGAACCAAAAAAAAAAAAAAACACTTAGAAATATTTGAAAGCTTGGATAAAGCGGAAAATTTCAAGGTACTTTTTTTTTAAAGTCATATTTTTAAAAGTAAATATTTGTTTCCAATTTGCTGAATAAATCAAAATTAAAGTATAATATTTGAAAAAGATATATTCCAAATTTCAACCCTTAAACTTTATCGGTTTTCAATTTTTAGCAATTTGAATACAGGAAATCTTGAAAAAATGTATCATGGAGAAAAACGCATTTAAAGTTTTAAAGACAGATGTTGTTGCTATGACAACAACTGTCAAGAGTGTTAGATTTTCAAAACAACGCACCACAAAAATTATTATATCTCTAGTTCTAATTAAGATAGAAACATGATTTAGATGTCATTTTAAGCAGAAAAACACAGAATTTCTTAAAACTAGGGGGCCTGCCCCCAGCTCGCTGACGCTCGCCAACATGTTGTTTGTGTGTACATTTTACCAGCACTCAAACGACCCACACTTTTTCATTGAGTTTGTTGCCGAAAGTTGTAGTGCAAGCGTCTTGTTGAACTATAATTGTTGGCCCTGAAAAGGACCGTTTTTTAAATGGCCCTGAAAAGATCCTCCGCTTTCTTTGATTTCTATTATAAACTAACTGCAACAGCTCATTAAAATTTCCTTCTTTTTTTCAATAAAATTTCATCCGATAACGCTATAAATTCAATCGATGTGCGAGACTTCGCAATAAACAAACAATCGTACAGTGTTGCCAAAACGCGATTACAAATAACGTCTTTTTCGTGAGCCACGTAAGAGAATTATATATATATAGATAATAAAAAAAGTTTGGAAAATTTGACGATTTTTGTGTTTCGGACACCCTTTAAGTTAATGAAAGTACACCATGACGAAGTCTTTAAAAATCCAAACAAGAATTTATTCAAAAGATAGCAAATGAATTTAAGTTAAAATTAAAGGACTACAATCGACGCATTGTTACTTTATAACATTGAAAAAGTAAATCTAATAACTTGACCAGAGAGAGATCAAGTAAGCTAGTACTTGATCAAACAAGGGAGAGCGTGAATAAAACACGCGAGGGTGGAAACTAGAGCGGGAATACTAGTACAACAGATAGCAACCTCTTTTATAATAGTATGAAAGATCACATGATAAGTTTTGTACAACCGTGGCAAGATTCACAGAAAGTACGAATCATCAAACATATTGGCTTATTAAAATTCAAAAAAGAAAGATAAGGTTTTCCTAACATCGATAATGGCTACAATTCAAGATTACACAACATAAAAAATAATACTTTTGAGATCAGACACTTTTCCTGAAGAAGTATTGAACACATATATTCTTACTCTTTAAGTGCTTACACCCAACTAACTTCTGAAACACATTTGGAACCGGTTGGAAGAGTAACGGTAATGGTAATTTTAGTTAACGTCGTACTAGAGCAACACAGCGGGCTATTGACGGCGGTCCGGAATCAGTCCCTTAAGGGAAAGATTCGAGGACAACACCTCGTAATTTTGAACCACGTAGAAGAGTAACGGACAAGAAACCGGAGGAATGATACTATTACTGCTGTCTAACTATTTTTTAACCGGGGAGGAAAACTATTTTTTAATCGGAAAACAAAATCCTGACATTGGTCATTTCGTTTTATAAAGAGATCCATGCCCCACCAACGTAATGACATTTGAGGTACACCAGCCCCCCACCCCATCAATTTTTTACACGACGGTTGGTAAGGATGATATACCTCATTGAGAAAAAAAACACCTTTTTTCACCAAGAAATAATGGAAATCACAAGTAGTAAATCCAAATTGTCCCTTGCCCAGAAATAGTGACTATTTGAAACGGGTTTCTGCACAAAGGCTGGCCATTACGGGGTAGTTTTCGATACGAAATACTTTTCTCTGCTCGGTTCTGGGGGTATTAACTCTCCTCAATAGACCGTAGGATTATTTTTTTGCAGTGCTTTATTATTTAAAACACCTACCACATGCAGGAGAAGATGTCCAGTAAAGGGTAGTTTTCGACACGAAACACTTTCGTCTACTCGGGGGTGTTACATTGTCATAGAACCAGGCTTCAAAATTACGAGGGGTTGTCCCTTCGGGATTGATCTCGGACTGTTGGCAACAGCCCGTTGTGTAATTCCAGTGCGATGTTAATTCAAAAACACCCGTTATATTCTTTGCAAGACTGCCTTACAGCAAGTTCCTAATAACCCTGAATTTGGATTTAATGATCAAGTTCAACATATATATCATCTTTATTATTTATTATTTTTTATACTTGTTATACAAAACTTTTAATACTCATTGCAGTCATTATATATAAAGAAATATGCTCGTGTCTGCCAAAGGAAAAAGTTACACGAATATTCCCGAAGTTTCTGATCCAAAAGGCTTTCGAAGAACGACATTCAAGGCGGTGAAATAAAAATTCGGTCGTCCGTCCGATGACCTGCCACAACGCTTCAGACCATCCTTCAAAAAATCTTCATCAAATTCCCCTCTTAAGTGGTCAGGAATATGCTTCAACAGTGGACAAATAGAAAGCAGGAATACTGGAAAATAAAAAATGATTATTTTGTTTCAATTTGTCTTCGATAGGGTTTCAAAACCAGCGGCCGGTTATATTAGCTATGATATTTATGACTGTGTCAGATTTACTTGTTTTTTAGCTACAGGGATTAGTTTGTTCCTAGTGTAATGATATAAAGAGCTGCAACATATGATAGCCGGTGCCCTCTAGTAGTGGTACGAGGACGCTTGATAGCACAGAGGTTCGTCCTGTAGTTCTAGTTGTTCCAAGGCAAAGTATGTGAAACTCGTGTGGCCGAAGGGGTTAAAGGTAAAATCAAGTTTTTGCACTGCATAAATACGAATATAAAATAGTTGTTTCTACATAAAGGATATTAAATAGTTGTTTTTACATAAAGGATATTAAATAGTTGTTTCTACATAAAGGATATTAAATAGTTCTGGCCCAAGGTATCAAGGGGGAAAATGAGTTGTTGTCACTATAAAGACAAATATAACCTAGCTGTTCTAACGCAAAGTATGTGAAGCTGTTCTGGTCGAAAGCATCAAAGGGGAAAATGAATCGGTGCCGCCATATAAAGAAATGTATGTATATATATTTATCATTCAAATACGTAAATTAATGAAAGATCAAAATAAAAAGCATGGGTATTCAACGAGAAAACGAAAGTTAAAACTAACCATGCAATCGCGCTGAAAGCTGAGCTGCAGATATAGCATGGCAAGGAATATAATTTCTAAAACCAGAGGAAATTCAAAAAATAAAAGGAATTTATTAAAAATGAAAGTGTTGGTGAATCAGGGCGTCATCAGGGAGGAACCTGAACCATGCAACACAATATGGCGTTTTCTACCAATATGAGCCGCAAAACGCTTAAAATGTATGTTGAATTTTATACTTTTTTAAATTGTTGTATCTAACTTTCTTAAAAATTTTTTTGTTTGTAGTTTCTTCAAAGTCCGATTTTTATATTTCTTAATGCAGATATTTTTTTTATCTTATTCTTTCTTTATCTTCTTTTTTATCTCTTTTTTTATCTTTTTATACCTTTTTTATCTTATTTATTTGCTTTGGTAAAGGCTATATGCAATAGTTGATAAATTAGGTTTTAATTTACGTTTTAATTCATGATCTAATTTATTCACAAATAAAATCACAATGAATTAGGATTGAACTAATAAACCTATATCAGGTTGTAAACACAATTAAACCCATCCAAACAATGAACCATCATCAGCAACTGTCGTAATTTCTCTTTTTAAATTGATTCAATTTGTTTTGGCATAAATCAGACTTATTTTCATGGAAAACGAAATGAGACATTAAATGCTTTAGATACATTACATTTTTATGATTTTCCTTTAAAAACTCTGTAGCAAATAGAATATTTCACAGGCAAATCAAAGTAAAATATTAGACATAAAAGTTTGGTGTTTTTCTATTCATTGTCATTTCATTTTCTACTCAAGGTTAATCAGACCTGGTAGAAAATGGATTTTATTTGAAAAATGTCGTATTTACCCTTAAAGTTTTCATCGTTTGGATAGGAGAATGTTCTCAGCTCTTCTTTACATAAAACAACATCAAAACCGATGTCAGAAAAAACCTGAATGAAATGCGAAGCAGCTAAATTTTTAGAATGGGACTCTGGAATTCCACATCGTACACCCTAGAAAATAAACCAAATAAAACATAATTCCTTTATTAAATATACACACGTAGTACTCTAATACACTTTATATAAATTATTATAATTTATTACATTAATTCTAAAAGGACCACTCTTAGAAAGTAACATACGAGTAGGTTGTATAATTTACGTCTCACTGGACGCAATTGGGTGGACACGAAATGACATTAACATCGTATTTTATTTATTTTTACTTTTTTAAATAAACGAAGCAAAAAAAAACATTATTTTATAAGCGGTATTTTCTGTTATGCTAGACATAATTGGCGGTAGCATATCTGTGGCGGAACGCGTTGTTCTTTAAATATACCAAAAGTAACTGACTAAAAAGCTTGTTTTTCGCATACGATTTCCACTAGGTCACTATGTAAATTACAAGTTAAGAATTCCAAGCCGATATTTGACAGTTGATTGGTCAACATTATATTAAACGCAATCGTCACCAAAATGGTGATAAATTACATTTCAACATTGCCTCGATATACATTCTTTAACAAAAAAAAAAATCGACGCACAAAGAAGGAGTTGCCCGATTGCGATAAAAATTGATGGATGGGAAAACCATACATTGAAAAACAAGCGATTAAAATTTCAGAGCAATTGAATGATTTATTTCAGAGTTTGAAAATTACGAAGGGAGGAAGTCAATAACGCGTTGGTCCTCCTCTCGTCTGGATGCATCAACCGGCGTGGTAATAGATTAAAAAATTCCCTGGATGGTGTCCTGTGGAATTTCTTGCCAAATTGGCTCCAGCTGTCAGGCTAAATGGTCACCATACCGAGAGGATTTCAATTCCCTTCCCATAACGTCCAAAATATGCTCTATGGGAGAGAGATCAGGACACCTAGCTGACCAAGGAAATGTAGGGATAGCTTGAAGACAATTCATATCAACACGTTCAGCGTACCGCCGGGTATTATTTTGTTGAAAAGCAAGTGTGGGGTGTCGCAAAAGGAACGGTAACACAACCAATTGCAGAATGTCGTCTACGTAACGCTGTACTGTAAGTTAGCAAGAAAGGACTACAAAATATGGGTCCGTCTATCAAAAGAGATGACACTCCAGACCATAATGCCCAGTTGTGGGCATGTGTGGCATGAGATAGTAAGAGAAGGATCCCCACGCTGCCCTTGACTTCTCCATACCCATTTACGGTTCCCCTCAGGACACAGCTGGAAACGGGACTCGTCACTAAAAACTATAGGTACGCAGTCAGCGCCTTTCCAAGTTGATCGAACCTGACACCACTTTAATTCTGCACCTCCTTGGTAGGTAGATTTTTTTTGTTATAGAGTAGATATCAAGTGAGATCTTTTGGACATCGGGCCGTGGTAATCCGGTTGGTTGAGTAGCGGATTAACAAAATCCGAGATTCGGGAGAAACTTGATGCAACCAAAGACCACCGGGTGCTTAATATCTGGTGCTCGCTAAATCTGTAAATCCTAACGTTAGGAAAATGTGCTAGAATAGTCTGGGTGGAGCTATTGCCCGTTGCGCAGCCAATATCCATGAGAATCTCCTCAGACATATCTCCCCAGTCCAGCTTTTCTTTCCACATTGAGATAAATTCGTTCGCATCTCTCCTTTGCAGACTATTGTTGTCGTTGTATGTTCTTGCATCTATATAGATCATTTTGACACCTGCATAGGATTGAAAAATATGAAAGAAAATATCAGATGTGGTTACAAGAAATTTAGGGACACACAATTGTTAGACAGAAATGTTACAACAAACCATGAACATCTGGTTATATTAGGAGAAGCAATGAAGTATTCTAGACGGAACACACAGAAATACACTACCCTACAATAATAGACCGGACGGCAGCGGATTTGCTTAAAACCGACTACGTTTTTTTTTTTTTTTTTTGGGGGGGGGGTTTCGTAGTAATTTTCGTAAAATTAAATTAAGATACAACGCTTGTAGCAGTTACCACGGGCATAGGAAAAGGTAGGTAGCACATTATGGTTGTTTTGGCTATATGCTCTTCTACGTTTATATAAAATAACTGAATAAAATGAACCTTAATCCACTTCAAATTGGCATTCCTCGTCTTCTACAAATAGTATCACTTATGCTTAGTAAGGCAGATTATGGCTGTATTTTGCCACGGTCAGATAACGAGGCAATACCCGAGCTCATTATCCAAACTTCTACATTATGTGACTAAGATAATGAGATAAGTATAGTAGGTAAACAAATCCCCCCACCCCCCTTCAAATGCATTCCGATATTGTTCTCGCTATCTCAGTAAAAACACACGTGGACTGTAACACACTTTATTTTCAACTCTGAACTCTTAAAGCTTTGCCACGCAGGGCACATTTCCTCGTTGGCGATACGTCACTGTTCGCAACGCCTCCTCGCGCTCGCGATAAGAGTCTGTACACTCCCCACGTTGAAACAATTGGGGTTTCAAACTAAATAACAAACTGCAACTCAATTAACAGAAAATTAACACGAACAAATATTAATCAAACACATTACAATACAACTTCTTAAACATGTGCAATAAATCAAATACTTTTAAATTTACAATTATTATAATATTTAAGTTTCTAAAGGCAATATGCAAACATCACGGACATTTCTTTTTAATACTTCTCCATTAGGAATTTTTATATCAATGACTCTTACCCTTTGGTCCAAACTTTGGTATACTTTCACTATTCTGCCCGGAAGCCATTTAGTGCCAGGTAAATCATTTTTTATCAGCACCAATGCTCCACAAGATACATCGGTTTTACAAAATTTCCATTTGCATCTCTGCTGTAGAGTGTTCAGATAGTCTCGCTTCCAAATTTGTATGATTTGTTGCGAGAATTTTGTAATTCTCTGCCATTTAGACAATTTACTTTCAGTAATATTAATTAACTGAGGTTCTACTATATTCGATACAGGCCGACCAATTAAGAAATGACCTGGTGTCAGTGTTTCAAAATTGTTGAATTCTAGAGATAGGGGTGTAAGGGGTCTCGAATTTAGAACTCCCTCAATTTCCAAAATCACCGTTAGGAATTCTTCTAACGTGAGTCTGGAGTTACCAATGACACGTTTCAAGTGAAACTTAAAGGATTTCACCCCTGCTTCCCACAAGCCACCAAAATTCGGCGATTTTGGAGGAATGAATTTCCAATCTATACCTTCACAAGTGTAGTAATTTGCCAAGGTTTCATCTGGACATTTAACTAGACGAAATAATCTTTTCATTTCAGAATTTGCACCTACAAAGTTGGTACCATTATCACTCCACAACTTCGCTGATTTGCCCCAACAACTGAAAAATCGCTTTAAACATGCAATAAATGCATCAGATGTTAAATCGGAAACAAAGTCCAGGTGTAATGCTTTAGTGCACATGCATACAAATATAGCTACATAAATTTTATTTAGCACACCTTTTCCTTGATTCTTAATAAAAAAAGGGTCCGCAAAAGTCAACACCAGTGAAATGAAAAGGAAAGGATGAAACAACACGCTCACTTGGTAAATCACTCACGATTTGTGTCACTGCTACAGGCTTGTTTTTGAAACAAGTAATACACTCGTGTACTATTTTGCGACACATGTTTCTGCCATTTAAAGGCCAGAAATTTTGACGTACATGATATAACAAGGAAGTTGGTCCAACATGCAAATATTTCAAATGAAAATGTTTCAAAATAATACAAGTTAATTTATGATTAGCAGGTAACAGCATAGGATGTTTTGCACTAATACTTAAATTAGAATTACTCAAACGTCCACCAATTCTAATAATTTGATCATTATCCAAAAAACAATTTAAATAGATAATTTGCCTGTAACAGGCTTACCCTTCTTCAAAGCAACATATTCATACTTGAATTCAGATTGCTGTAATAATCTGATTAAACTTACCTCACCACCTCTCAACTCTTTTGGTGTGAGAGGGCCTTGCTTTTTTTGAGTTGGGGTTCTAAGGTTGTATGAAAATCTAAACAAATAACATATAACTCGCAAAATATGTACATAATTGTTACTTAAATCAAGTAATTTGCACAAAATAAAATCATCACAATGATTTAAATTCACTAAACAGTTACTGTTGTCCTTGGAGTTTGTTCTAAGCTCTCTTTCAATCTCTTCATCGAGAATTACCACTTCCCAATCCTCGGGAATAGGATCACCTGCCTCGTGTAAGAACTTGGGTCCATGCCACCACAGTTCGTTACAGATTAACTTGTCAGGATCAATACCTCGTGAGATAAGATCTGCTGGATTTGAGGCGGATGGTACATGACGCCATTGGGCAACAGACGTCAACTCCTCAATCGAATGGAACTGCGTTGGCGTTTAGCCTATTAACACTCGTAGTCTCAACAGCTGGAGCCGATTGATAATCCACTTCAGATCTATCTGGAGGGACGGGTTTTTTCTCATGCCAAAAATGCAAGCTATCATGGTGCTTCTTGTTACACTGCGAACAAGAAGTCGATGATTCACAATTCGAAACCGAATGATTAGCAGAGAGACAGTTGAAACATAGTTTGTTTCTTTTCACAATATCAAGTCTCTCCTTCACCAATAACCTCTTAAAGCTATAACACTTATGTAAAAAATGAGTTCCCGATTTACAAAAATCACATTTTGCGGATTTGAAATCCGAAAGGAAAACCTTTGGAACATGTTTTGAAAACTTATCTGGATGTTTCGGAGGAAAGTACGACGTGCCTCGAGATGAGGAAAAAACGTTGCATTCCTTTCCTAACTCTTGTGGTTTCATCCAAGATTCACCTTGTCTAATATGGACATGTGCAGCTGTTTGCTTATCCAAATATTCAAACATTTTATCAGAAACTGTAAGTTGTTTTAAGCTTTCAATATCAGTTACATTTCTGTTTAAGATAGTAATCGAAATTTGTAGTTAATCTAGAAGCAAATTGCACGTACGTTTCGTTTGGTTGGCGATTAGCAAGTTTAAAGTTTTCCAAGCATTTTTGATTTGTCGGCTCAAACTCTCTTAACACAATTGTTTTAATTTTTTCATAATCATTTATTTCATCATCTTTTATGTACACAATAATATTCGAAGCCTTTTCTCCGAGTAAATTAAGTAAAATCTCAGCTTTGAATTGTTTCGGGACACCTTTTGTGTCAAATGTTCTTTCTAATGAATTGAAAAACATACCCCACGCTTCTGGTTTGGTCGGAACTTTAAGGGTTAACGTTCTGACACTTTTCAGAATTGAATCCAATGATTCCGAAACTAATAAACTCGAATCCCTATCCACTTTTATCTCAGATTGCGCTTTAGTAAGTTCAAGCTCAGCTTTTATTCTTTGCAATTTAATCTTTTCCAACTCAAGTACATAACTTTCGTCAGCTTTCCGTTCCGAAATTACGGATTCTAATAGATCTTTTACAAATTGGGGAACAGAAATATATTTAGGGTTAGTTTTAATCTTATCTTGGATTTCGGTTTTGGTCATTTCGTCTGTTATGACCTCACCGAGTTTTTCGGCCACATAAAAAAGGTCTCTCTTATTTGCTCTAAACATTTTGCAAACTTATTTACAAAATAATACTCAAGGTAGAGAAAAAGGAAGTACTCACTCAGAGATCCCACTAATAAATCCACACTAATAAGCTCGGATATTCACTAAACCCAAAGCTCATAACAACCAACCACAAGCACTTATCAAATCAAACTCATCACTTTGCACATGAAACAGCACACAAATTCTGCTCATGAAACAAATCCTATAAATCCATAGAACCTCCGGTCTCTAGGACCATGTTCTCGCTAGCTCAGTAAAAACACACGTGGACTGTAACACACTTTATTTTCAACTCTGAACTCTTTTAAAGCTTTGCCACGCAGGGCACATTTCCTCGTTGGCGATACGTCACTGTTCTCAACGCCACCTCGCGATAAGAGTCTGTACAGATATGAAAGATTTTTTAACATTTTTCTAGTTTCGAGCTGTTTTTTTTTGTACATCGAATTTTTATCGCTTTCCCTCAAAATTTTCGGCAGCGTATCGGAAACTGAGATTTTTCAACATAATTGAGCAATGAAAGGACATTTAACTAAGTAAAAGTTTATTTGACAAGTAACTATAATCTTATCAGAGTCACCTGAATATCTTTGACTTGTATTGCTTTGATTTGGAGCATAGGTCGTTGATCTGGAATATACGTAATATCACACCTCTCGTAAAAAACGTGACAAGTCATTCAGTAAGCAATTGAAAATTGTAAATTTTTAAAATTGATATTAGATGGATCATGATTGGATTTTACTAAAGGCCATCGATGAAAAATTTGAAATCATCTAAGTTCTGTGAAATGTTCTTTTTTTTTTCTTAGAATTATTTTTTATACACTTACACGACTCCTCTTTAAGATTGTGTCATTTATCCTGTTTGTGGCTTGTTTATTTAATGATCTCAAAATATAACTAAATGGAGCTCGATGTTGTAACGCGAAAACTGATCTGTTTCAAAATAAGTAGTAAATAATTAACGTACCTTTTACAGCTTCCTGATCATAAAACGAAGTATATTGTTTGTTTTGTAGTACAGGAGAACAAACACAATGGAAATACTCGTGGACTGGATAACAACAATATTTATGTCGTATTAAGTGTCGTTAATGCGGACACATTCACCGCATAGCACGTCACACCTCATGCGATCTTACTAACACACTGACTCAACTCACACTTTTTTCCAAAAGGTGGCGCTTCTGCAACAGCGCTTGCGTGTCGTACGGATTGGTAATTGGTAATTTTTAATTAACGTTGTACTATAGTAACACCACGGGCTATTGACGACGGTCCGGGATCAATCCCTTAACCCATTAACGACCGCACTACTTTTCGCTTGAAGGAAATGAACAAAAACCATTTTTTAGACGTATTAGAGTCTAATTAAGACAAAAATAAAGTAACATGAAAAAAACCCCATTTATTTGGATAAAAGATACAAAATGTTGCGAAAACGCAACGTCAGTCCAAACCGACTACTTTTGGGAAAGATGAAAATCTTTGAAGCACTTGCTATGTAACGGCACATTACATTTTTTACATACAGTTATTGTTTGGCTACTACAGTTTTTGCATCTTTTTCTTTGTTTTGTTGGATATTTCTCGATAGTATATGACTTTTGGGATCCTATGCCTCCACCATTTCTTTCCCTTTACTTGCACTCTATACATTGCAACAAAATTATCAAGCAGGTCCACCCTACCCATATGTTTGTTGTAATCCCCTATGAATTTAGGTTGCTTTGCAGATGCGGATTTCTTTATTTTCTTTAGTGATTGAAGATTGGCCATTGAAGATGATTCTCTTGGCCATTGAAGATGGATTGATTGTATCAAAGTTGGTGGCCATAGAGTAACAACGGAATTTTCGTTCCAACGAACTACTGCGATAGTATGCTCCTTATCAAAGACAAGGTCATAGGTTCCACGTTGTTCTTTATTCATTTTGATTACAGGTGTAATAGGACATTTTCCTAATCTGTTGTCACGGATTATTCCAGTGGCATGAAACCACGACTTTTTCAATTTCGACAACAACATATGTGATGTAAAAAGTCGTCAAAGTATACATAGTGGTTTGAAGGAAGTTCAACTACACTTAAATGACGTTTCTACTTAACCCAGATCCGCCGTTTTATCTACATATTTACCTGAGTATATATCAAAATGATATAAGTACCCTTCAGAAAAACACAAACGCCAAACTTTATACCCGAAATGAACGGATTTTAGAAACATTTTGCACGAATCCTATCGAAATATGGTATTATTTCTACAAAGATTTGATGAGAAAAAATACACGACACTGCATGAAATTGGCATTTAAAATGTTTACACACGGACGAACTTTAGCCATTTTATCTGTTTTATCCAATACATTGTTATCCGCTAAATGCAAATTCTGTTTGATAGCAGTATGCATAGAACATGTTAGTGCTCTATGTAGTAATGGACATCTGACATCTTCTGCAACTGAACAGTAAAGTCGCTCTTGAGGAAGACATACACAGCCAATGTAAGGCAGAAATCATATAAAACTCTTCAATATAGGAACGGAAAGAGGAAAACTTTTGAAGATTTATCTCCTAACATATCGTCATCAATGCATTCCTCGTCGGTCAGTAAGTCAAGATGTCTGGAGGGGGGGAAATCACTACTATATCTGCTTATCTATCCCAATGCATTGACTGTCTTCATCTGATGAAAATCAGAAACATCTTCATGATCTAACTCAGGCCTCGAAATATATTTTTTAATACAGGTGCATCTTGTGCATCTAAGTTTTTAAATTAGGTGCACAGGTGTGCCTAGCTGGAAAAAATTAGGTGCACAGGTGTGCCTAGCTGGAAAAAATTAGGTGCACAATTTTATTTTCATGTGCACCCGTGTATTTCGAGCCCTGATCTAACTCTCATATATTCTAAAGCTTCATTCACAGTTAAAAACTGTTTTCTTCGACATCCGTTATTTTCGGACAAATGTTCATAAAGACATTGCTTTGGACGTACGTTGCGTTTTCGCAACATTTCAAAAAATGCAAACAAAGACAAAATAGTAACCTTATTTTTTATGCCATTTTGCAGACCTATGTTACTAAAACATAAGCGTCTCTTCGTGAAGTCCTTTGAATTGTTCTGCCATATGTGAGATTTTTTCAAAATTAGAGTAAAAAAATCG
Organism: Metellina segmentata; assembly: GCA_947359465.1. NCBI lineage: Eukaryota > Metazoa > Arthropoda > Arachnida > Araneae > Tetragnathidae > Metellina > Metellina segmentata. The sequence continues at coordinate 99,013,016 of OX375880.1, read as the reverse complement.
CAAAAAAATGACAATTTTAGAAATTTATTTTAAAAAATCTTGCATTGAGATAAAAACATATTTTTTCCCTGGAGACATTGATGCTTTGTCTACAATATGCAAAAAAATTATACCAAAAAAAAAGCAATACCGAATTTTAAAAAAAAATGTTTTCACTAATGTTGCGAAAACGCAACGTCAGTCGTTAATGGGTTAAGGTAAATAACCGAGGACAACACCTCGTAATTTTGAACCACGGTCAGACGACGAGGCAACACCTGAGCTGGCACCCCACTCTCCAATCTTCCACACCAACTCAACATGAGTACTTTCGTACACGACAGATTTAAGGTTCACCAACCGCCTCTACACCATACGCTTACAAACATCTATGTCCGGACCTGGATTCGAACCAGGAGGCTAACAAATTAACCACTATACCGGTTGGTCGGCGGGGCTCGTACCGAACATTATTTTCTTTAATGGCAACAGTTAAAGATTAATATACCTTTGAGTAAATAATACTTTTTAAGTAGCCGCGGTAGCTCAGTCAGTAGAGCGTCGGGCTCGCATCAGAAGGGTTGTGGGTTGTGTCCTCGGCGGAACCTGCAATTCTGATGATTGCGAGATCATCAATCAAGGACAGCAAGATGTGATGGTATTAGGGAAAGAATACATTATTTATTAGAAGAATGTTCACCCACGTGCTGCCATTCCACTAGCAACCTTCATGGGCATACTTTCAACAAGGTTTTGATACACAGCTGGGGGTATTTGTGTCCATTCCTTCTGCAAGAACGTCGCCGGCTCAGCTGTTGATTTCGACCGGGGTTCACTGCTCCGTAGGCATCGTTCTAACTCGTACCACAAATGTTCTATGGGGCTTAGGTCGGGACTCCAAGCAGGTCAGGGAAGACATTTTACATCCATATCTTTTATATCATTTAACATCCATATACCACCGCTCGGCAGTCGCTGCAACATGACGTGGGGCGTTGTCGCCCTGGAAGTAATATTTGTCCATTCCATAAAATTGCCAGAGAGTAGGAAGAGCCTGATTGTCCTAAATGTTCATGTAGGCGTCGGAGTTTAATTTACCAGGAACAACATGCAAGGGTCCCAGGCCATAACACGATCTTACCGTTATATAAGGGTTTAGTAAGACCACATCTAGAATATGCTGTACAATTCTGGGCTCCATATATGAGAAAGGACATAGAATCAATTGAAAGGGTTCAGCACAGAGCTACAAAAATAATAAAGGGGCTAGCAAATTTCGACTATAATGAATGTTTAAATAAGCTAAACATGTATACACTGGAAAGAAGAAGAAGGAGGGGGGATTTGATTCAGCTTTTCAAGTTTGTAAAACAAGGGGACACAGAGGGCTTAAATTTCAATAGGGATAACAGAACAAGGGGCCATGGGTATAAATTGAATAAGACACATTTTAATCGGGATTTAAGGAAAAACTACTACTTTAATAGGGTAATAGACAGTTGGAACGCGTTGCCTGAAAATATAGTTAATTCAAAGGGAGTGTACGAATTTAAGACACAATTGGATAGTTAGTGGGAATTGGGGAATTCATAAACAAAGGACCAGCCTTGTTGGGCTTGAGCCTGTAGCTGGTCGTCAATATTTGTATTTGTATTTGTGTCATCTTTATGTGATCGGCGCCTTAACAATTTGTCAATCTCGCTGGAACGATCAAAATATTTCACCATGTCGCAGGTGTCAAGAAACTATTGTATGATTCTTTTCAGATGAAATAAAATTGTGAAACATTTTTGTTACATCCACAATGACAGATTGTATTATATTAACTTTGATTCTACGCTTTATGCACGTAGTTGAGGACGATAGATAAAAATTATTTTCTCACGAAGACCAAATGATTAATACATCATTATTATTTTCTTTGTCCTATCTCCGTTAAAAACTTAATAAAAGCTTGTTTCCACCCATTCTGACCCAAATTTAGATTTCGAAATTAGATGGGGGGATTTTTATTGGTAACATAATTGCCATATTTAGTTGTTTTTTTTCATATATTTTCCTATCCTCTTATCTCCGTTTAATATTTTGCCTTCGCTATAGATATAACAAGGGCGATTCTTACTAGGAGCAATTATTTTAACTTTCAAGGTACGACTGATGTATTGAACATAGTCTAAATTCTTTCTCGGCACGATTCTTATAACTTTAAAGATACAACTGATGGACTGGCCGTAGTCTAAATTATTTCTTGGCGCGATCATGGTACAACTTCTGTACTGACCGTAGTGTGCAGGTTAAAATTGAGCATCCGCTTGCCTATTCTGATTCATAACAGACGTTTTTAATGGTCTCAACCATTCGTATATTGAACCTTGCATCCGTTCTTCAACTATTAATGTTTTTCTGCTTGTCAGTATTATTACTAAACCGTAGAAAAGAATCATTCGGGTTTTAAATAAAATGGATAGTTACCTTATAAACACCGTATACCTTTTAAACAGAATTTTTATACACGCTTGCGATTCATGCTATCTTTTTTCGATACAGTTTAGCCAATCGCTATGTGTTGGGTCTACTTACTAATAGCCTCGGTAGGAGCTCGACACACTTTTGTGGACTCGGAGAGACTGGTTCTGTGCATCAGAGGGGACTTTACTTATCTATTTAAAAATCGAAGTGTTTTGATAAGATATCTCGCACAAAGTTTGGTCTGTTATGGTAAGGATGATATACCTCATTGAGAAAAAACCACTTTTTTTCACCAAGAAAAAATGGAAATCACAAGTAGTAAATCCAAATTGTCCCTTGCCCAGAAATAGTGACTATTTGAAACGGGTTTCTGCACAAAGGCTGGCCATTACGGGGTAGTTTTCGATACGAAATACTTTTCTCTGCTCGGTTCTGGGGGTATTAACTCTCCTCAATAGACCGTAGGATTATTTTTTTGCAGTGCTTTATTATTTAAAACACCTACCACATGCAGGAGACGATGTCCAGTAAAGGGTAGTTTTCGACACGAAACACTTTCGTCTACTCGGGGGTGTTACATTGTCATAGAACCAGGCTTCAAAATTACGAGGGGTTGTCCCTTCGGAATTGATCTCGGACTGTTGGCAACAGCCCGTTGTGTAATTCCAGTGCGATGTTAATTCAAAAACACCCGTTATATTCTTTGCTAGACTGCCTTACAGCTAGTTTCTAATAACCCTGAATTTTGATTTAATGATCAAGTTCAACATATATATCATCTTGATTATTTATTATTTGTATACTTGTTATACAAAACTTTTAAAACTCATTGCAGTCATCATACATAAAGAAATGTGCTCGTGTCTGCCAAAGGAAAAAGTTGCACGAATATTCACGAAGTTGCTGATCCAAAAGGCTTTCGAAGTACGACATTCAAGGCGGTGAAATAAAAATTCGGTCGTCCGTCCGATGACCTGCCACAACGCTTCAGACCATCCTTCAAAAAATCTTCCTCAAATTCCCCTCTTAAGTGGTCAGGGATATGCTTCAACAGTGGACAAACAGAACTCAGGAAGCCTGGAAAATAAAGAATGATTGTTTTGTTTCAATTTGTCTTCGATAGGGTTTCAAAACCAGCGGTCGGTTATATTAGCTATGATATTTACTACTATGTCAGATTTATTTGCTTTTTAGATACGGGGATCGGTTTGTTCCTAGTGTAATGATGTAGAGAGCTGTAACATACGATAACCGGTGCCCTCTAGTAGTGGTACGAGGGTGCTTGAAAGCATAGCGGTTCGTCCTGTAGATCTAGTTGTTCCAACTAAAAGTATGTGAAACTCTTGTGGCCGAAGAGATTAAAGTGATAATCAAGTTTTTGAATTCTATAAAGACGAATATGAAATAGTTGTGTTTCTTCATAAAGTATATGAAATAGTTGTTTCTTCATAAAGTATATTAAATAGTTCTGGCCCAAGGTATCAAGGGGGAAAAAAAGGTTGTTGTCACTATAAAGACATATATAACCTAGCTGTTCTAACGCAAAGTATGTGAAACAGTTCCGGTCGAAAGCATCAAAGGAAAAATGAGTTGGCGCCACCATATACACAGTCCAGTCAGATTAATGTGACCACCACCTACTTTCGACGTCAACGTGAAATAACCAATCACAAAAGGCAGGTGGCAGCACATTGTAGTGGAGTGTATATAAAGGATTTTCTAGGGCATCAAAAAGCATTTCAATCGTTGGCGTAATGCAGAAACGTAGCGATTAATCCGACGTCCAAAAGGACATGATTATTGGCATTTGGGCCAAGGGTGGAAGCATTTCGGGAACGGCTAATTTTGTGAACTGTTCGCGTGCCGCCGTGGTAAAAGTATACCGTGCATGGCAAAATGGCACTATCCAAAATCAGCGGCGTGGCACATGTGGTGCACCATGGGCTATAGTTGACAGAGGCGAACGAAGGCTACGGAGATGCGTACGGGCAAATAGACGTGCAACTGTTGAGCAACTGACCGCCCAGATGAACCAAATGGCTACCAAGAGTGTATACTCAACAACGGTTCAGCGAACGTTGCTGCGCATTGGCCTCCGCAGCAGACGCCTGGTTAATGCACCTATGCTGACTGCTGTACATCGGCGACGAAGACTGGAATTTGCACGCCAGTACCGCAACTGGACGTCCACAGAGTGGCGAGAGGTGGCTTTTTCCGATGCATCACGTTTTATGCTCCATCGGACAGATGGGCGTTGGCGTATACGGTGTGAAACGTCTGAAAGCAAACACCCTGCAACAATTGCCAGAAGGGTCCAGGCTGGAGGAGGGAGGTAATCTAGCGCATCTGGCCACGGCACTGGAGTCGGCATGGCTCAATATCCCAGTGAACGCCTTCAGAAACCTAATTGACTCTCTTCCTGCACGTCTCGCAGCGGTCCGCTCTGCCAAAAGTGGTTTTTGTGGCTTTTGACAGTTGTTCACATTAATGTGACTGGACTGTGAATATATATATATGTAGAATCTGAAATCTCTTCTCGCGAGGTATCATGTCCATGACCTCAATACACAGCAATATGAGTGCTTGCACGTGTGAGGCTCCAGAAGCTAACGAAAATGAGCGGTTTTACGAAACCTATAAATATATGTGATCCCTGAATGCGGGACGATTCTTTTTCTGGAAGCTGAGTGCTTCAGTCGAGCAGATTTGCTCGTTATTGTCCGCGGGTGGCGTTCCCGTGATGACATTGTTATCCAGAAATGATGTTTGATGTATTTCATTGTATATAATTCACAGTCATTCAGAAGTAAAAATTGATCAAAGTTTAATCGTGTTCTGACTATTAAATCATACCCCACCGAACCAATACTACAAATGGGGTGTCCGCCCGGGATGTGGCCTCGAGAGAGAAAATTTTCTGAGGAATAAGTGCGTTACTGGAGTTTTGCTTGGAGAAAATTTACCGTGGAGCAAAGTACGTTTTCGGACATTTGCTTGGAGCCTGTGCTGACGGTTGTCGTTATGCTGGCATCGCTGAAGAAAGGGTTCTTTGTCCAGTGTACCCGGTGGTTCATCATTCAAGCGGGTATATTCTCCGTTCAAGTTTGTGCGCGTGTGTTCGTTCAAGTTTGTGGTGCGCGTGTGTTCGTTCAAGTTTGTGCGCGTGTGTTCGCTCAATTTTCTGCGCGTTCCTTCGTTCCAGTCTGTGCGCGTTTCGTCGTGTTCAAGTGTGCGTTGGCGTACGTATTTTAGAAAAAGTATTTAGTGTTTTTTGAATGGGAAGAGTGATTTTTCCCCCAGTGATTATTCGTAGCTCTGTTGTGTTGATTTGTGATTGTGGTTATGATTTGTTTTTTAAAGACTCAGAAATATAGTTCAGAGAATTAAATGAAAGATGTATTAAATAATAATTCCAGATGAGTGGAAAAAATAATATTAGGAGTCTTTTTAAAAGAGTAAGTGCCTTCTTAATTTTCTTACTTGTGTAAAAATTAGTACAAGAACCATGGCCTTTTTGGCAAGATCTCGCAAATGTGATCTAATTGTACTTGTGGAGGAATTAAATTTAGCTCTCCCAGTAAATGCGAAAGTAGTCCAGCTAACCGATTTAATAGTAAAGGATACTAATTATAATGAGGAACTGATTAAGGGTCTGCTCGCGAGAATTAACAGTGAACGAGAAGAACGTGAGGAATCGACTGAAAGGAAATTAGAGGAAAAAGAGAAAAGGGATTTTGAAACTAAGAAAATGGAGCTTGAATTAGCTTTGGCCAAAAGCAAAGATTCAACGATAATAACAAACACTACTAAAGATCCAAATTTACTAAAATTAATGAACAGATATGAAACGCAAAATGATATTAGTGTTTACTTAGGTCTTTTCGAGAGACAAATTAAGCGAATGTCAATCACTAAAGAGAATTGGGTAACGTATTTATTAGGGTTATTGCCTCTGGAAATTGTTAATGTCGTATCTCGAGAACCGGAGATTCAGTCCAAAGACTATGATTATATCAAAAAAGTATTGCTGAATCGTTTCCGTTTAACTCCCGAACAGTTTCGTCAAAAAATTTTCGGCCATCGGAAAGAAAATTCGGTTTCTTGGCGCGACTTCGCGTTTGAGATAAATAGCTTTTTGGAAAAGTGGATCACCGGGTTAGAAATCTCAACTTTCGATAACTTAAAAGAGATTCTTGTAGTTGACCAAATTCGACGAAAACTTCCAACTGATATCAGAGAACACTTTGTAGATAACTTGCCCAAACTAGTAAAAATAGACAATTTAATAAACAAGTTAGATGACTATGAGTCTGCGCGAAATAACCTAAAGAGTGCGTTTAGTCCTAAATATTCTAGTCCCGATACAAGAATGTCTTTTGCCCAAGGCAATGAGAGTTGTTGTTTCTTATGCCTACACTGGCAGACCAGAGGAGTGCCAGGCCCGTCGAAGACGGCAAGAGGCGAGGGGGGTGCGCCTTCCATGTTATTGAGCCCCATTGGGAGGAAGTCCGACTTTGCTCGACATACATGACACATCCGTTTTACAGGAAGGTCCCTTTCATACACATCCATTCACTCACACGTATCGTAATTTAGATCCCAATTAGAGGCCGATAACCCCCTGATCAGGTACCCCCAGAGGTATTGATTTGGTATGGGAACATGGGGGACATTGTGACCACGACCTATTTAACGTGCCCCAGTCACCATTAGTGAACACGACGGTCTTTAGCCAGGTCGAAGCGCCGATCTCGCAATCATCAGAATTGTTGGCTCCGCCTATGACAGAACCCACAACCCTTCTGATGCGAGCCCGACGCTCTACTGACTGAGCTACCGCGGCTCATAGGCAATGAGAGTAACAGATATAACAGCCGTAATACTAATAATAGAGTCCCAAATAATTTTTCACAGAATAGAACACAAGATAGGAAAAATTTCTATAACACGTTGAAACCTCAAAATCCAATACAGGGTAACTACAAAAGTTTGAAGTGTTATACATGTGGTGAATTTTCACATAAATCTGTGCATTGTCCCCGTAAGAAAGACGGTCCCGTGTGTTTTCGGTGTGCCGCCCCAGGTCACAAATCTGACGTTTGCCCAATGAAAGACGCTAAAACAGCTTGTAGTAATAGCTCCAGTTCTAATAAAATAATCAAAACTATAGAAATTAAGGGTGAAACCGCGGATGCATTGATTGATTCCGGAAGTGAAGTGTGCATGGCCAGTTATAATTTTTATGCTGCCCTAGGATGTCCAGAACTGTCAAAAAATTCTATAACGTTGTCTGGCATTAGTGGGAGTACAGTTTCCCCACTAGGCTTTTTCAATGCTAATATTTTGGTTGATGATTTTGTGGTAAAAATGGACTTTTATGTGTTGAAAGATTTAAACAATGCTATAATTCTGGGCCATAATTTTTTGAATAAGTTAAATTTTGTGATAAATGAACATGGTTTTTCAATTACGGGAATTAGACAAAATTGTGCTAGTGAAAATAATATTGTTGTTAATTATGTGCATGTTAATCATGTTAGTCAACAAACCGCAACGAAAAACAATTTATCACCTAATACAATGAGTAAGATGATCGCCCCCATAGAGGAAAAATACGATAGTCACAACAAAGTGAGACTCTCTATCTCCGATAGTCTAAACATTTCACCGGCTGCAGACAGTTATTGTAAAAATACCCGAGACTATAAAATAAAAGCAACTGTCGAGAATGGAGGAAAATTGGTATACTTAGCAGAGACGGCTAATTGCGTCACTTTAAATGAGCTTGATGTTAGTCATGTGTTGGACAATAACAATAGAAAAACGTATAATAAACAACGAAAGAAAGCCAACACCTATAAACCAGGAGACTTGGTTGCTATACAAAAAACTCAATTCGGAACTGGAATGAAATTACGTCCTAAATTTCTTGGCCCTTATCAGGTGACCAAAGTAAAGAACAACGATAGGTACGATGTTCAAAAAGTTGGGTGCCATGAAGGCCCAACCCAAACTTCAAGTGCAGCTGACTTTATGAAACTGTGGACTGTCACATAAATTTCATTTATTAAATTTAATTGAATATTTTCATTTGATATCATTTTAATATTTTAAAAAAGTATTGTGTTTCATTTAGTAGCATTGTGTTTAAAAAGTATTGTGTTTCATTTAGTAACATTGTGTTTAAAAAGTATTGTTTCATCAATTTATGTTTATAGTATAGTAGAAAATATTTGTTTTTGTGTATTTTAGTATTTTTCATGTAATTGAGGTCTGCTGGTTCTTGATGTGGTCATGAGGCTTGGTGAAGTCTGTGAGGACACAGGACTAGCAGGAGGGCCGAGTGTAGAATCGGAAATCGCTTCTCGCGAGGAATCATGTCCATGACCTCAATACACAGCAATATGAGTGCTTGCACGTGTGAGGTTCCAGAAGTTAACGAAAATGAGCGGTTTTACGAAACCTATAAATATATGTGATCCCTGAATGCGGGACGATTCTTTTTCTGGAAGCTGAGTGCTTCAGTCGAGCAGATTTGCTCGTTATTGTCCGCGGGTGGCGTTCCCGTGATGACATTGTTATCCAGAAATGATGTTCGATATATTTCATTGTATATAATTCACAGTCATTCAGAAGTAAAAATTGATCAAAGTTTAATCGTGTTCTGACTATTAAATCATACCCCACCGAACCAATACTACATATATATATATATATATATATATATATATATATATATATATATATATATATATATATATATATATATCAACTTAAAGTATGTAAAACTGTTCTGGTCTGGTCCAAGGTATATCAAAGTTACAAGCGAGTTGGTGTGTTACCGTATGTATACAAGCAAATGTATACAAGTTTTTTTCCAACGCGAAGTATATCAAACTCTTCCCACACAAGGTATAAAGGGGGTAATGAGTTGTTCTCTCACTGTATAAGTAAAAGTATACACTAGTAGCTACAACAACACCAGATATGTGAAATAGTTTCGGCCCAAATTATCAAAGGTAAAATCGAGTCGGTATACCACTGTACAAAGACAAGTAAATACTAGCTATCCCAATGCAAGGTATATGAATTAGTTAAGAACCAAGGCATCAAAGGAAAATTAGTTGGAGCTCTACTAAACACAAAAAATTTTAGTTATTCCAACGCAAAGTACGTTAATACGATGGTTCAAAGTCCATTTTTTATATTTCTTTATGCAGATATTTTTTTATCTTAGGTTTGCTTTTGTAAAGGCTATATGCAATAGTTGATAAATTTCAATTCAATTTAAGTTCAATTTATATTCTAATTTATTCACAAATGCAATCAAGTAATATGGAATGAACTAATAAAGCCATATCAGGTTGCAAACACAATTAAACCCATCCAACCAATGAACCATCAGCAGCAACTGTTGTAATATACTTTTTACATTTATATCAATTTGTTTTGCCATAAATTAGACTTATTTTACTCGAAAACTAAATGAGACATTAAGTACTTTAGATACATTACATTTTTATGGTTTTCCTTTAAAAACTCTCTAGCAAATAGAATATTTCACAGGCAAATCAAAGTAAAATATTAGACCAGGGCTCGAAATACACGGGTGCACAGGTGCACTATGCACATGAAAATATAATTGTGCACATAATTTTTTCCCACTAGGTGCACTCAGTGCACCTTGTGCACCTAATTAAAAAACTTAGGTGCACAAGGTGCACCTGTATTAAAAAATCTATTTCGAGGCCTGTATTAGACAGATAAAAGTTTGGTGTTTGTATATTCATTGCCATTTCAATTTCTTTGCAAAGTTAATCAGGCCTGGTAGACAAAGAATTTTATTTGAAAAATGTCGTATTTTACCCTTAAAGCTTTCATCGTTTGGATAGGAGAATGTTCTCATCTCTTCTTTACATAAAACAACATCAAAGCCTATGTCAGAAAAAACCTGAATGAAATGCGAAGCAGCTAAATTTTTAGAATGGGACTCGGGAATTCCACATGGTACACCCTAGAAAATAAACCAAATAAAACTTAATTCCTTTATTAAATATACACACGTAATACTCTAATAAACTTCACATAAATTATAATAATTTATTACATTAATTCTAAAAGGACCATTCTAAAAAAGTAACATACGAGTAGGTTGTATAATTTACGTCTCACTGGAAGCAATTGGGTGGACTCGAAATGACATTAACATCGTATTTTATTTATTTTTACTTTTTTTTAAATAAACGAAGCAAAAAACATTATTTTATAAGAGTTATTTTCTGCCTTGCTAGACATAATTGGCGGTAGTATATCTGCGGCGGAACGCGTTGTTCTTTAAATATACCAAAAGTGACACTTTGCTTGTTTTTCGCATACGATTTCCACTAGATGACTATGTAAAATACAAGGTAAGAATTCCAAGTCCATATTTGACAGTTGATTGGTCAACATTAATTAGATTAAACGCAATCGTCGCCAAAATGGTGATAGTTTACATTTTAACTTAGCCCGGATTTACCTTACACACCCTTTAACAAAAAAAAAATCAACGCACAAGAAGGAGTTGCTCGATTGCGATAAAAAAATGATGGATTGTTGAAATATACATTGAAAAACAAGCGAATCAAATTTCAGAGCAATTGAATGATTTATTTCAGAGTTTGACCATTACAAAGGGAGGAGGTCAATAAGGCGTTGGTCCCCCTCTCATCTGGATGCATCAACCGGCGTGGTTATAGACAAAAAAAACTCGGGCTAAATGGTCATCATTCCGAGATAGTTCGAATCACCTTCCCATATCGTCCCAAATTTGCTCTATGGGAGAGAGATCAGGAGACCTAGCTGACCAAGGAAGTGTAGGGAAAGCTGGACGACAATTCATATCAACACGTTCAGTGTACCACCGGGTATTATCTTGTTGAAAAGTAAGTGTGGGGTGTCGCAAAAGGAACTTTAACACAACCAATCGTAGAATGTCGTCTACGTCCCGCTTTGCTGTAAGTGTGCAAGAAATGACTACCAAATATGGGTCCGTCTATCAAAAGAGATGACACTCCAGACCATAACGCCGCGTTGCTGGGGGCATTTGTGGCATGCGATAGTAAAGGCAGGATCCCCCAACGCTGCCCTTGACGTCTCCATACAAATTTACGGTTGCTCTCAGGACACAGCGGGAAACAGGACTCGTCACTAAAAACTATAGGTCCGAAGTCAGCGCCTTTCCAATTTGATCGAGCCTGACATCACTGTAATTCTGCACCTCCTTGGTGCGTTGATTTTTTTTTGTTATAGAGTAGATATCAAGTGAGATCTTTTGGACATCGGGCCGCGGTAATCCGGTTGGTTGAGTAGCGGATTACCAAAATCCGAGATTCGGGAGAAACTTGATCCATCCAAAGACTACCGGGTGCTTAATATCTGGTGCTCGCTAAATCTGCCATGGTCTCTAATACATTCAAATCGGCGTGTTGTGGCAGTTTGGAAAGTACGGCTTCAACTCAGGTGCAAACCTCGTTTCGTGGTTCAAAATTAAAAGTTTGGTTCAGGGTAGGTAATTATTTTAATAAACCCAACGGGCTATTAGATACGGTACTGTATTAAACCCGAAGTCAAAGTTCCGAGGACAACAACACGTAAATTTGAACTACGGTCAGATAACGACATCACACGTGAACTGGCACCCAACTCTCCAAACATCCACACCGCGGCGATTGGAGGAAATTTGGAGCCACGTCATATTTAACGTGCACCAACCCCTTGTGTACACGACTATCCTTTTTTGGATTCAAAATCGCAACCCGTTAATATTCCAACCGGGCTATCGCGTTCAAGGTATATTCAAGGGAATTTTACATTTGGGTTCGATCCTAAACCATCACCAATATCCCGTCTGTTGCTCCAGTACGACGTTAATTGAACTATTTAATGGTAGAATTTCAGGATTTCTGAAGTATTCCGTAGTAGGAAAATTTTGTAATGCGCTGTATTACAAAAATTTCAAATAAAAACATTACTTTTGTTATTTCCTTCCACTTTGGATGTTTCTTCATGAATTCATACATGTCGTAAATAGGACAATTCAAAACGAAAAGTAAAGCTGCTTCACTTAATGGTGTCAAGAGATTGTATACATTTCGAAACGCTTGTATTTGTTCCTTTGGCCAATTAAGACAGTATATGGAAACTATCTTGGATACAGTTCCGAACCATCTACGATGCACAGACCTGTAATGAAAATGTTTTTATTATTTAGACCAGGTTTAACACGTTTGCTGTCAAAGCTAATATGGTGCGTTGATAGCTATTGCCCCCCTGTAGAATTGGGTTTTTCCCAGAATCCAATACCAGAATAGATTGGCGAAAGCTCTGTCAACAAATTTGAACTTTCATCATGCTATAGAAGCCTATTAGGTTGTATTTTTCTTTTTTTGGGGGCGTGAAGTCCTTTCAGAAGTACCGTTTCTACAATTCATATTATAAGATTTTTTTTAAATAAAATTTTAAATTGGAAAAACTCATACCTTTACAACTAGCTTCTAATCTTGTCAACTTGTCTAGCTTCTAATCAACTCAATGTCAATCCCACGACAGTCCAAATACAATCCAACTAGAATTAAAGAACAATCCCACGCCATATCCTATAACATACACTACAATTCAATGATGGACCGGACACCAGCGTATTTGCATTGTTATTCCTGGTCAATTGAACGCCGACGCCTAAATACATCTAGAACAATCGGGTCCTTCTTACACTCTGGCAATTTTATGTAATGAACCAATGTTAATTCCAGGACGACAACGCTCCATGTCTTGTTGCAGCCTCTGTCAAACAGTTGTATCAAGATATGGATGTAAAACATCTTCCTTGGCCTACTCTGGGTCCCGATCTAAATCCTAGAGAATATCTGTGGGACGAGATAGAGTGTTGCGTACGGACCAGGTAACCGCATCCGAAAACTACAACTGAGGTGGCGACATTCTTACAGAAGGAATGGACACAAATAGCCACAGCTGTGTATCAAAATCTAGTTGGAAGTATGCCCAGAAGGGTTACTAGTGGAATGGCAGAACTTGGGAGACCAACCCCCTATTAAAGCATATATTATTTCCCTTATACCATCACATCTTGTCCGGTCCATTGTTGTAGGGTAGTGTATAATGTCAATTGAAGCGGAAAATAAATGCTGCAGCGCAGCTCTTCCCGCGCGAACGCGTGACTGGCTACTGAGACAAGCGCGGGCGCGTGATGTGCTCTTTCGCGTTGAAGTCACATCACGCGTTGCTGTGTGATCCTTAAACCCCATGTGGTTTCAACGAGATATTTCGCCCATCAATATCCTAATATTCTTGCTAATGACGAGATATCTCGTCACCAAGATGTTGATTTTTTTTATAGCGACATCAAGATATGGTCTATTTTCTGATAAAGACGAGATATTTCGTCCGAAAGTACCAGGTCAGATTTACCAATGACAAGATTCATCATCAAGAACACCGCCAGAAAGGTTGATTCAAGAATCCATAAATAGCTTTACTCACTCGTCTTGTATATCAGCGACGAAGTACTCAACCTTCGGATGGGAATTCCTGATTTTGGCCATCCGGATCATGTCCTCTGATCCATCTGATGCAATAACTTTCCTAACGTTAGGAAAATGTGCTAGAATAGTCTGGGTGGAGCTATTGCCCGTTCCGCAGCCAATATCCATGAGAATCTCCTCAGACATATCTCCCCAGTCCAGCTTTTCTTTCCACATTGAGATAAATTCGTTCGCATCTCTCCTTTGCAGACTATTGTTGTCGTTGTATGTTCCTGCATCTATATAGATCATTTTGACACCTGCATAGGATGGAAAAATATGAAAGAAACTATCACATGTTGTTACAAGAAATTTAGGGACACACAATTGTTAGACAAAAATGTTACAACAAACCATGAACATCTGGTAATATTAGGAGAAGCAATGAAGTATTCTAGACGGATCACACAGAAATACACTACTCTATAATAATGGACCGGACGCCAGGGGATTTGCTTAAAACCGACTACGTTTTGAGGGGTGTTTTTCGTAGTAATTTTCGTAAAATTAAATTAAGATACAACGCTTGTAGCAGTTACCACGGGCATAGGAAAAGGTAGGTAGCACATTATGGTTGTTTCGGCCATATGCTCTACTACGTTTGTATAAAATAACTGAATAAAATGAACCGTAATCCACTTCAAATTGGCATTCCTCGTCTTCTACAAATAGTATCACTTATGCTTAGTAAGGCAGATTATGGCTGTTTTTTGCCACGGTCAGATAACGAGGCAATACCTGAGCTCATTCTCCAAACTTCTACATTATGTGACTAGGACAATGAGATAAGTATAGTAGGTAAACAAATCCCCCCCCCCTTTCAAATGCATTCTGAGATGAAAGATTTTTTAACATTTTTTTAATTTCGAGCTGTTTTTCTTGTACATCAAATTTTTATCGCTTTCCCTCAAAATTTTCAGCTGCGTATCGGAAACTGAGATTTTGTAATATGATTGAGCAATGAAAGGACATTTAACTAAGTAAAAGTTTATTTGACAAGTAACTATAATCTTATACCTGAATATCTTTGATTTGTATTGCTTTGATTTGGAGCATAGGTCCTTGATCTGGAAAATACGTAAGATCACACCCCTCGTAAAAAACGTGACAAGTCAGTCAGCAAATAATTGAAAATTGCAATTTTTTTAAAATTGATATTAGATGGAGCATTATTGGATTTTACTAAAGGTCATCGATGAACAATTTGAAATCATCCAAGTCAATTAAATATTTTCTTAGAATTATTTTTTATACACTTACACGACTCCTCTTTAAGGTTGTGTCATTTCTTTATGGCTTGTTTATTTAATGATCTCTAAATATAACTAAATGCAGCTCAATGTTGTAACGCGAAAACTGATCGGTCACAAAATAAGTAGTTAATAATTAACGTACCTTTTACAGCTTCCTGATCATAAAACGAAGTATATTGTTTGTTTTGTAGTACAGGAAAGCAAACACAATGGAAATACTCGTGGACTGTATAACAATAATATTTATGTCATGTCTCAATAAATGACCATTGCTCATCTGTTAATGTGGCCACATTCAACGAATGACACGTCTCTCCTCATAGGATCTAACTCACACACTGACTCAACTCACACTTTTTCGAAAAGGTGGCGCTGCTGCAACATCGCTTGCGTTTCGTACAGAACATTGTTTCCTTTAATGGCTACAATTAAAGATCAATATACATTTGAATAAATAATACCTCTTAGGTAAGATACTTTTTCTGAAGGAACGAACAAATACACTACCCTACAATAATGGATCTCACAGCAAGATGTAATGGTATAAGGGAAATAATACATTCTTTATTAGGGGAATGTTCACCCACGTGCTGCCATTCCACTAGTAACCCTTCTGGGCACAGTTTCAACAGGGTTTTGATACACAGCTGTGGGTATTTGTGTCCATTCCTTCTGCAAGAACGTCGCCGGCTCAGCTGTAGATTTTAGACGTGGTTCACTGCTCCGTAGGCGTCGCTCTAACTTGTCCCACAAATGTTCTATGGGGTTTAGGTCGGGACTCCAAGCAGGCCAGGGAAGACATTTTACATCCATATCTTTTGTAGCATTTAACATACATATACCAACGCTCGACAGTCGCTGCAACATGACATGGGGCGTTGTCGCCCTGGAAGTAATATTTGTCCATTCCATAAAATTGCCAGAGCGTATGAAGAGCCTGATTGTCTTAAATGTTCATGTAGGCGTAGGCGTTCAATTTACCAGGAACTACATACAAAGGCCCCATGCCATAACACGTAAAACACCCCCAAAGAAGTATACAAGTTTTATGCAAATCCGCTGGCGTCAGGTGCATTATTTTAGGGTATTGTATGTCCTTACCCTTTAGTGCTTAGACCCAACTTACTACTAAACACATTTCGTGGACACGGTAGCACGGTTGGAAGAGTTGCAACCGAAGAAATGCGACTATTACTGTTTTTTATCGTAACAATTTTTTAACTACATACTACACCACAATTTTTTAAGAGGGTCCGCTACCTCCATTGGCACTCATGTTAAATGCACAAACTTTGGGGGTATCTTATTTATTCATAAACTACTGTTTTAATCTGAAATTGTTGTAGCGTATTATTTGAATAATTTTACAGACTTTAACACGTTTTTTTTTTTTTAATTCTCAAAATTATAAATTAAAAAAAAATGACAAAAAAAATTGAATTATTTTAGATAAAATATATTTTAAAAAATTATGCATTTTATGTCTTATTCCTTGAGTTAATGTGTTTAAAAGTGCTTCATAAACAATCATAAAACGTTAGAAGAATTTATCTGACTTTTTTGTATGAGTAATGTGCCCCCAAACATAAAAAAAGTATGTTCTGAGAAAAATGGCTTTAAACTTCGTACGGACGGCCGTCGCGGTAATAGTATGTATAATTTAAAAAATGTTTAAAAATACATCGAATTAACGGATTTCTACAAATGAGGTATCGTTATATACAGTTCAGTCACATTAATGTGACCACCACCTACTTTCGACGTCAACGTGAAATAAACAATCACAAAAGGCAGGTGGCAGCACATTGTAGTGGAGTGTATATAAAGGATTTTCTAGGGCATCGGAAAGCATTTCAATCGTTGGCGTAATGCAGAAACGTAGCGATTTATCCGACGTCCAAAAGGACATGATTATTGGCATTCGGGCCAAGGGTGGAAACATATCGGAAACGGCTAATTTTGTGAACTGTTCGCGAGCCGCCGTGGTAAAAGTATACCGTGCATGGCAAAATGGCACTATCCAAAATCAGCGGCACATGGCTATATATGACAGAGGCGAACGAAGGCTACGGAGATGCATTCAGGCAAATAGACGTGCAACTGTAGACCAACTGACCGCCCAGATGAACCAAGGGGCTACCAAGAGTGTATCCTCAACAACGGTTCAGCGAACGTTGGTGCACATGGGCCTCCGAAGCAGACGCCTGGTAAATGCACCTATGCTGTCTGCTGTTCATCGGCGACGAAGGCTGGAATTTGCACGCCAGTACCGCAACTGGACGTCCACAGAGTGGCGACAGGTGGCTTTTTCCGATGAATCACGATTTATCCTACATCGGACAGATGGGCGTTGGCGTATACGGCGTGAAACGTCTGAAAGCAAACACCCCGCTACAATTGCCGGAAGGATCCAGGCTGGAGTAGGGAGGTAATCTGGCCACAGCACTGGAGTCAGTATGGATCAACATCCCAGTGAACACCTTCAGAAACCTAATTGACTCTCTTCCTGCACGTCTCGCAGCGGTCCGCTCTGCCAAAGGTGGTTAATCTGGCTTTTGACAGGTGGTCACATTAATGCTTACTGGACTGTGTATAAAGGACGATATGAGCTTTCATAAACAGAAAACTTCGCAAAAATGATTTTTTTCGAATTTTTAGGTGGGCCCCCTTCCGGAAAGGAAAACTATATTTTAATCGGATTTCAAAATCCTGACATTGGTCATTTCGTTTTATAAAGAGATGAAGGCCATGCCTACGTGAAGACATTTGCGGTCACGGCAGATTTAATGTGCACCAGCCCCTTCCCTGTTTGGTTTGATTCGAACTCGCAACTCTCTGGTTATTAATTTGTTACTCAACCAAGGGTATTTTTAAAGTTTCGGTATCATTTCCTTTCGAAAACTGCTTTATTTACATTTTTTTATTACTATTTCGAGCATTGTTGTCTATATTTTAGCGTAAATGTTTTATTGATGTAATATATAATGCAATCCCAAAGGGATCGGAGAACACCTAATATTTAATTTTGAGCCAGGTCAGAAGACCATGTGTCATAGGCGCCATTTATAATTGTATTTTGAAAGTTCTTGTGAGTTTTATATGTATCCGTTCAGTAAAGAGTGCGTTGAAGGTTTTGTTTGAAGCACTTGAAACATTTATTTTTTAGCAATAAGAATCCACCTTATTTTTCTAATTTGCGCTTTAAAATAAAACGTATTTCTACTGAATTTGCCAATCGAAGTTCAAAGAAAAATCGCCTAACCGGTGGTATGTGGGACTGTTGCCGAAATAATTGTGCAACTTTGCTTTCAGTGTCATCACTATACGATCAGCTGTATGACAATTTGTCAATCTGGCTGGAACGATCAAATCATTTCGCCATGTCGCAGGTGTCAAGAGACTATTGTATCATTCCTATTCTGCTTACTATTATATCCCATATTCGGACTCAAATTGAGGTTTAGAAATTAGATGAGGGATTTTTATTGGTAACATATTAACATATTTAGTTATTTTTTCAGATATTTTCCTACCCTCTTATCTGCATTTTATCTTTTGACTACATCTTTAGATATAACAAGCTAGATTATTTCTAGGCGCGAGTCTTACAACTTTCAAGGTACAACTGCTGTAATAGCCTTAGTCTGAATTGTTTTTCGACACGATTCTTATAACTTTAAAGATTCAACTGATGGACTCATTGTAGTCTAAATTCTTTCTCGGCGAAATTCTTATAACTTTTAAGATACAACTGATGGACTGGTCGTAGTATAATATTTTTTCTCGGTGCGATTCTTATAACTTTAAACATACAACTGATGTACTGGCCGTTGTCTAAATTATTTCTTGGCTCGATCATGGCACAACTGCTCTACCGGTTGTAGCGTAAAGGTTAAAATTGAGCATCCGTTTGCCTGATTCATAACAGACGTTTTATTGATCTTAACCATTCGTATATTGAACCATACAGCCGTGCTTAAACCAACAATGCCCTTTATGCTTGTCAGTATTATTAATAAATCTTAGAAAATAATCATTCGGGTTTTTGAATAAAATGGATATTTACTTTATAAACACCGAATAACTTTCAAACAGAAATTTTCTATACACGTTTACGATTCACGTTATCTTTTTTAATATTCAGTTTAGCCTATCACTATGTTGGGTCTCACTGGGTGTTCGACACACTTTTGTAGACTCGGAGAGACTGGTTCTGTGGATCAGAGGGGGACTACTTATCTATTTAACAATCCAAGTGTTTCGATAAGATATCTCGGACAAGATCCGGTCTATTTTGGTAATGATGATATATCTCATTGAGAAAAAACTGTCTTACTTAAAAAAAAAGTGGAAATCACAAGTAGTAAAACCAAATTGTTAATTGCTCAGAAATGGTGTCAATCTAAAGTAGGCTTCTGCACAAAGGCTGGCCAATACGGAGTAGTTTTCGATACGAAATACTTTTCGCGGCTCGGAGGGGGGGGGGGGTTATTAACTCTCGTCAATAGCCTGTTGGTTTTTTTTTGTAGTGCGTCATTAATTTAAAAACCTACCTACCTGCTGGAGACGCTGTCCAGTAGAGGGTAGTTTTTGACACGAAATACTTTCGTCTACTCGGGGGTGTTACATTGTCATCGGACTGTTGGCAACAGCCCGTTGTGTTGTTCCAATGCGATTTTAATTCAGAAACATACCCGTTGTATTCTTTGCCAGATTGCTTACAGCTGGTTTCTAATCATTCTAATAACCCTGAATTTTGATTTAATGATCAAGTTCAACATATATATCATCTTGATTATTTATTATTTGTATATTTGTTATACAAAACTTTTAATACTCATTGCAGTCATTATACATAAAGAAATATGCTCGTGTCTGTCAAAGAAAAAAGTTGCACGAATATTCACGAAGTTGCTGATCCAAAAGGCTTTCGAAGTACGACATTCAAGGCGGTGAAATAAAAATTCGGTCGTCCGTCCGATGACCTGCCACAACGCTTCAGACCATCCTTCAAAAAATCTTCCTCAAATTCCCCTCTTAAGTGGTCAGGGATATGCTTCAACAGTGGACAAACAGAACTCAGGAAGCCTGGAAAATAAATAATGATTGTTTTGTTTCAATTTGTCTTCGATAGGGTTTCAAAACCATCGGCCGATTATATTAGCTACTGGCAAAATACCCGACCTTACTCGGTTTGAATTGGTTAACTCTAGATTGAAGAGATGATGAAAATAAAAACATTTTTCGTAGAATGAAATAATATTTAAAACCTTTCGCCATCTTCAAAATTTCTACAACTTACTTTGGACATAAATCCTACACATGCATATCTATTCATCTAATACATTTCATATACATCGCACTCTTGCTGTATGACAATGCTACAAAATGACGAAAGCTGACACTAAGGTTTCTACTACAAAAGACGCTTTTGAGGGAGATTTGGAATTCCATTTCTTAAGTTCTTTTCAATTAATAAACACGACGATTTACGGCGAGTACTCTCGCACTCATAGTCAACAAAACAATATTTTTTTTTACTTGTGGCACTCTTGTATCCGACATGCGACAACATGGCATTGTAGAATTTCGCAATTTTCTTCTGTCTTTATAACAAAGAATATTTTAATGTTTCAAAAGTTCTAGTTCGGATTTTTTAAACATTATTATTCCTTCAATAACGGCATTATTCTTTCAATAATGGCATATTTACACTTACAATTTGCTTTATTCTGACTTACTTGCTACTTTTAGTCGAATACTTTGTGGTGGTGTTGGTTGTGATGAAAAAGAAACACAATTGATTAAAATAATAAATATTTGAAAAGTAAACTGCGAAATGAATCAAAATAAAAGATGTCCGGTAAAAGTTGTAAAGATATTAATTTTTGATTCCTTTTTATCTCTTCATCTTGCAGTTGCCAGAACTTACAACTAAAGAGCGCAAAAAATTTAGAAATGCGAAATTAATTCAGAGCGAAAGAAACACGAGTTTCCGTTTTATTCCCGTTCGTTGAAAAATATCGTCTGTCCCAAAAGTTCGGAAATCGTTTACATTGCGCAAAGAACAAAAATAAGACTCGAAATAAATACAGTATCAGAGCTAAAATTTCACCAAAACATTTTTGTTTGAAAAATAATTGTTTTTTTAGCAGTACTTGCAAATCAAAGTAATCGTAATACTCAAAATACATTCCAATTTTTCGAAAACTACCAAATTGTGGTTGATTTAAGTATACTTACTCAGGTGTGTTTTAGCATGAAACACTTCTAAATACAAAAATAAAGATATGTTTTATATTGCATTCACTAAACTAATAGATAATGTATAAAATAAAACACATTGTAATCAAATATCTGGAATAACATTCGTGTGTGTGATGCCTACACAAACACAAAATCGAACATAGAACAGAAAGACGGACAAACAAACTTTCGCAACCAATTCCATTCACTAAATGAAGATAAGTACTCACTGTATGCAAATTTCCATGAAAATATGTTAAACCGTGTGGACGTGTATAGGGCACATACATACATACATACAGACAGATAGAAACCAAACGCGAAAAGGGCGGATTCGGCATCAGTAGGGTCCAAAATGGATAGAAAACTTGAAATGGTTCGAAAATATTGAATGTACAAACAAACACTCCATTCTTATTTATATAGATGATATTTACGACTATGTCAGATTTACTTGTTTTTTAGCTACAGGGATCGGTTTGTTCCTAGTGTAATGATGTAGAGAGCTGTAACATACGATAACCGGTGCCCTCTAGTAGTGGTACGAGGATGCTTGAAACCACAGCGATTCGTCCTGTAGATCGAGTTGTTTCAACGAAATGTATGTGAAACTCTTGTGGCCGAAGAGATGTTTCAAGTTTCAGAACTGTATAAAGACGAATATGAAATAGTTCTTTATTCATAAAGTATACGAAATAGTTATGGCCCAAGGTATCAAGGGGGGAAATGAGTTGTTGTCACTATAAAGACAAATATAACCTAGCTGTTCTAACGCAAAGTATGTGAAACAGTTCCGGTCGAAAGCATCAAAGGGAAAATGAGTTGGTGCCACCGTATATATAATATATGTATACTAGGGGGCCTGCCCCCTGCTCGCTAACGCTCGCCAACCCCCGGAGGATTGCTTCGCAATCCTCACTGGTTCGCTGCGCGAACCTATGCTCGCTTCGCTCGCCTCAATGAAGACATGTGTCCTAGCAGAAGGGATTGTTTACAAAATATGTTACCAAAAAAATGTTTTTCAAATCTAAATTTGCTGTATTACAGAACAAATATATACAGTATCTCTAAAATCAGAATTCAAATGAAAACTTTGTGCAAATTTTGACTCGAAATGTGAGCGTTGCTTTGGAAATTGAATACCCAACATGTTGTTTGTGTGTACATTTTCCCAGCACTCAAACGACCCACACTTTTTCATTGAGTTTGTTGCCGAAAGTTGTAGTGCTAGCAAGCGTCTTGTTGAACTATAATTGTTGGCCCTGAAAAGGACCGTTTTTTAAAAGGCCCTGAAAAGGACCGTTTTTTAAAAGGCCCTGAAAAGATCCACCGCTTTCTTTGATTTTTAGGTGGAGTGGTCGTTCACGGTAAGAAGGCGATTTGTCGCCAAATATGGTAACCTTCACCTTTTGCGGATTTTCTTCACATCTGCCGTTTTTGTTTAGGCAACCCTATCTGCTGTTACGGAATTCGGCCGCCATCTTGATTTGGCGACAAAAATTAGTTGGCGACAAACTTCTTACCGTGAACGACCACTCCACCGATTTTTATTATAAACTAACTGCAATAGCTCATTAAAATTTCCTTTTTTTTTTCAATAAAATTTCATCCCATAACGCTATAAATTCAATCGATGCGCGAGACTTCGCGATAAACAAAACAATCGTACAGTGTTGCCAAAACGCGATTACAAATAGCGTCTTTTTTGCGTGCCACGTAAGAGAATTATATATATAGATTAGGATGTCCCTTATTTTTAAAAGTTTTTATTTTCTAACGCATAGGCTCTAGTTTTGTTCATTTGACCCTAAAACACTCGAAAATAAATTTTTACTTTATTTGGAGCATTGCAACCCGTGCCGACTTGCATCGAAACATGTTCGTACAAGTTGCGTCGTAGGTGCCGCGCGTGCGCCGTGCTTACTCTGTCAATTAAAGGCGGGTTTTCCTAGCAGACTGGTTCCAGAGCAGTCAAATGCGTCATATGCCACGTACTACCACCAGAATGTAGTCCAAATAACCGATCACGTGACTGACTGTTAGAGTTGATGCGCTTCTTAGGAAAACACAAACACGCAGCGTTGCTATAAGTTGTGAATTCCTGTTGGAGCGGTAATTGGTAATTTGTAATTAACGTCGTACTAGAGCAATACAAAGTGCTATTGACGACGGTCCGGGATCAATCCCTTTAGGAAAAGATCCAAGGACAACACCTCGTAATTTTGAACCACGGTCAGATGACGAAGCAACACCTGAGCTGGCACCCCACTCTCCAAAGTTCAACACCAACCCAATGTGAGGACTTTCGGCCACGACAGATTTAAAGTGCACCAGCCCGCATTTCTTCCGGCAAAGATGACACTAAAGCAGTTTCAAACGCACTTAAAGAATGGAACCTCAATGATAAAGTACAAATAATGTGCTGTGATACGACATCATCTAATACAGACCGCTTGAATGGAGCTTGTGAGCTTTTAGAATAAAATCTTGAAAGATAATTGTTACTCTTTGCTTGCCGTCATCATGTTTATAAACTGGTTTTAAAAAGTGTATTTGAATCAAAGATCCACCAAGTCGCAAGCAGTCCCGATATTCCACTGATCGAAAAGTTCAGAGACAACTGGAAAAAATTAATCCTAATGCTATCAAAACATGCACAGGATTTGCCAAACAGCATCTTTTTGACACGACCATTAACGGATTGGTGACGTTTTTTAACCATGAACTGCAAAAATCCATGACGATTATCGGGAACTGATTGAACTATTTGTTATTTTCTTGAGAGGAGATAACGAGAGTAAAATTAAAATCAGATCTCCTGGCGCAATGCATCCAGCACGATGGATGGCAAAAGCTATTTACTCTTTGAAAATGTGTTTGCTGCAGTCTCAGTTCAAAATAAGCGTTGAGAATAAACGATCGTTGCAAGATGTTTGTTTATTCATTGTGGCTGTTTACGTGGATGCCCTGGCTTGGATGCAGTTTGGCGGTGAAGGCGCCGAATCAATATTTGCGTTTTTTAAAGACGTTAAAAGAGTATGAAACAGTTGACAAACTGATTTCCAAAGAGGCCCTGAGCAAGTTCAGTCAACACCAGTGGTATTTATCAGAGGAAATAGCAGTATTATCACTCTTTGATGATATTGTTTATAAACAAACCAAGGCGAATATTGTAGCGAACTTACTAAGAGAAAGTTAATATGATTTTGGGAAGATATATGTTCCATCGAAGGAACAGATGTCTGTATCTTTATACGATGAGAGTTTTGTTTGATCTGTTATTTTAAATTCTGTTAATGTTCTTCTGATACAAATTTTTCTTATTGTTTTAGGGAAATCATTGAGTGATTTCGTTTCTATCAAGATCAAAAATTTGTTTTCGCGATTAAAAGTTGGGAGCAGCTTTCTCCAAGAAAACGTATCTGCGTGGGAAGAAAATGCAGCCTGTGTGGAAACTAAAAATAAGAATTTTAGCTTAAAAGCAGTAATGACACATCTGAAAGAGCTGTTCAGCTAATGCAAGTCTTCTATGGTTTAACTAACGCAGAAGAAGAACATAAACAGTTCTTATTACGCTGGTGTGCAAGAACATATTAAGATGTATCCAGACTTTAAAAAATATACCTTAAAATGAAAGTATCCTGAATAATTATGTATAACTTTATTTTTTAATAATTGAAGGCATTACTTAAATTTGTCTTTTAATCAATATTTACCTAAGATATGCATAGTTGGGATGACCTAGCTACATATCAAGATCTGTTCAAAAATGTCTATTTCCATAAACTTTGGGGCCCTGTCGGCACGGGTTAACATTAACGTACGAAGTTAAAATTTAAAATTTAAGTAAGACGTAGTATATTAAAAAGAATTAGAGGGTATGCGTTTTGATAACTACAAAAAAAAATTTTCGCCCATATCAGGGACACCCAATGTATATACATAGTCCAGTCACATTAATGTGACCACCTGTCAAAAGCCAGAATAACCACCTTTGGCAGAGCTGACCGCTGAGAGACGTGCAGGAAGAGAGTCAGGTGTCTGAAGGTGTTCACTGGGATGTTGAGCCATGCCGACTCCAGTGCAGTGGCCAGCTGCGATAGATTACATCCCTCCTCCAGCTTGGATCCTTCCGGCAATAGTTGCAGGGTGTTGGCTTTCAGACGTTTCACGCCGTGTACGCCGCCCATCTGTCCGATGGAGCATAAGACATGATTCATCGGAAAAAGCCACCTGTCGCCACTCTGTGGACGTCCAGTTGCGGTACTGACGTGCAAATTTCAGCCTTCGTCGCCGATGAACAGCAGTCAGCATAGGTACATTCACCAGGCGTCTGCTACGGAGGCCCATGCGCAGCAACGTTCGCTGAACCGTTGTTGAGGTTATACTCTTGGTAGGCCCTTGGTTCATCAGGGCGGTCAGTTACTAAACAGTTGCACGTCTATTCGCCCGAACGCATCTCCGTAGCCTTCGTTCGCCTCTGTCATCTATAGCCCGTGGTGCCATACATGTATCACAACGCTGATTTTGGATAGTGCCATTTTTCCATGTACGGTATACTTTTACCACGGTGGCACGCGAACAGTTCACAAAATTAGCCGTTTCCGAAATGCTTACACCCTTGGCCCGAAAGCCAATAATCATGCCCTTTTGGACGTCGGATAAATCGCTACGTTTCTGCATTACGCCAGCGATTGAAATGCTTTCCGATACCCTAGGATATAGTTCCACCTTAAAGTATGTAAAATGTTCTGGTCTGGTCCAAGGTATGTCAAAGGTATAAGCGAGTTGGTGTGTTACCGTATGTATACAAGCAAATGTACACAAGTTTTTTTCCAACGCGAAGTATATCAAACTCTTCCCACATAACGTATCAAGGGGATAAGGAGTTGTTCTCTCACTGTATAAATAAAAGCATAAACTAGTAGCTACAACAACACCAGATATGTGAAATAGTTTCGGCCCAAATTATCAAAGGTAAAATCGAGCCGGTATACCACTTTATAAAGACAAATAAATACTAGTCATTCCAATGCAAGGTATATGAATTAGTTAAGAACCAAGGCATCAAAAAAATTAGTTGGAACTACTAAAGACAGATATTTTAGTTATTAAAACGCAAAGTACGTTAACACGATGGTTCAAAGTCCGTTTTTTATTTTTCTTTATGAGATATTTTTTATCGTGGGTTTGCTTTTGTAAAGGCTATATGAAATAGTTGATGAATTTCAATTCAATTTAAGTTCAATTTATATTCTAATTTATTCACAAATGTAATCAATGAATAAGGAATGAACTAATAAACCTACATCAGGTTGCATACACAATTAAACCTCTCCTCTCTCTATCCAGCCAATGAACCATCATCAACAACTGTCGTAATATTCTTTTTAAATTTATATCAATTTGTTTTGCCATAACTCAGGCTTATTTTCCTAGAAAACGAAATGAGACATTAAATGCTTTAGATACATTAAATTTTTATGTTTGTCCTTTAAAAATCTCTAGCAAATAGAATTTTTCACAGGCAAATCATAGTAAAATATTAGATAGATAAAAGTTTGGTGTTTTTGTATTCATTGTCATTTCATTTACTATACAAGGTTAATCAGACCTGGAAGAAAATGGATTTAATTTGAAAAATGACGTGTTTCACCTTTAAAGTTTTCATCGTTCGGATAGGAGAATGTTCTCAGCTCTTCTTTACATAAAACAACATCAAAGCCGACGTCAGAAAAAACCTGAATGAAATGCGAAGCAGCTAAATTTTTAGAATGGGACTCGGGAGTTCCACATGGCACATCCTAGAAAATAAACCATATAAAACTTAATTCCTTTATTAAATATACACACGTAATACTCTAATACACTTTACATAAATTATTATAATTTATTACATTAATTCTAAAAGGACCACTCTAAAAATGTAACATACGAGTAGGTTGTATAAGTTACGTCTCACTGGAAGCTATAACATCGTATTTTATTAATTTTTACTTTTTTTAAATAAACGAAGCAAAAAACATTCTTTTATAAGAGGTATTTTCTGCCATGCTAGATGTAAGTGGCTGTAGTATATGTGCGGCGGAACGTGTTGTTCTTCAAATATAAGAAAAGTGACATTTTGCTTCTTTTTCGCATACGATTTCCATTAGGTCACTATGTAAATTTACAAGGTAAGAATTCCAAGTCGATATTTGACAGTTGATTGGTCAACATTAGTTAGATTAAACGCAATCGTCACCAAAATGGTGATAAATTACATTGTAACTTAGCCCCGTTTTACTCTCTTTAACAAAAAAACATTTACGCACAAGAAGGAGTTGCCCGATTGCGATAAAAATTGATGGATGGGAAAAACATCTATATATATAATTCTCTTACGTGGCTCACAAAAAAGACGTTATTTGTTATCGCGTTTTGGCAACATTCTACTATTCTTTGTTTTCTTCGAAGCCTCGCGCCTCTATTGAATTTATAGCGTTATCGGATCAAATTTTATTGAAAAAATAATAATTTTAGTCGAGCTGTTGCAGTTTATAATAGAAATCAAAGAAATCGGAGGATCTTTTCAGGGCCAACTTTCGACAACAAACTTAATGAAAGAGTGTGAGTGGCTCGAGTTCTGGGCAAATGAACACACTAACAACATGCTGGGTTCTCAATTTCCAAAGCAGCGCTCACATTTCCAGTCAAAATTTGCTCAAAGTTTTCATTTAAATTCTGATTCCAGAGGGTACATATCTTTTCTGTTCTACAGCAAATTTAGACTTGAAAAATATGTTATTGGAATGTGATATTTTGTAAACAATCCCTTCTGCTAGGACACATGTCTTCATTGATGCGAGCGAACCAATAAGGATTACAAAGCAATCCTCCGGGGGTTGGCGAGCGTTAGCGAACAGGGGGCTGGCCCCCTAGTACATTGAAAAACAAGGGATTAAAATTTCAGATCAATTGAATGATGTATTTCAGAGTTTGACCATTACAAAGGGAGGAAGTCAATAAGGCGTTGGTCCTCCTCTCGTCTTGATGTATCAACCGGCGTGGTAATAGATTAAAAAACTTCCTGGACGGTGTCCTGTGGAATTTATTGCCAAATTGGCTCCAACTGTCGGGTTGAATGGTCATCATTCCGAGATAGTTCCAATCACCTTCCCATAACGTCCAAAATTTGCTCTATGGGAGAGAGATCAGGAGACCTAGCTGACCAAGGAAGTGTAGGGAAAGCTTGAAGACAATTCATATCAACACGTTCAGCGTACCGCCGGGTATTATTTTGTTGAAAAGCAAGTGTGGGGTGTCGCAAAAGGAACGGTAGCACAACCAATCGTAGAATGTCGTCTACGTACCGCTGTGCTGTAAGTGTGCAAGAAATGACTACCAAATATGGGTCCGGCTATCAAAAGAGATGACACTCCAGACCATAACGCCGCGTTGCTGGGGGCATTTGTGGCATGCGATAGTAAAGGCATGATCCCCACGCTGCCCTTGACGTCTCCATACAAATTTACGGTTGCCGTCAGGACACAGCTGGAAACGGGACTCGTCACTAAAAACTATAGGTCCGCAGTCAGAGTAGATATCAAGTGAGATCTTTTGGACATCGGGCCGCGGTAATCCGGTTGGTTGAGTAGTGGATTACCAAAATCCGAGATTCGGGATAAACTTGATCCATCCAAAGACTACCGGTGCTTAATATCTGGTGCTCGTTAAATCTGTAGTTTTCTCAAATACATTCAATCGGCGTGTTGTGGCAGTTTGGAAAGTAGGGCTTCAATTCAGGTGCAAACCTCGTTTCGCGGTTCAAAATTAAAAGTTTGGTTCAGGATAGGTAGTTATTTTAATAAGCGCAACGGGCTATTAGAGACGGTACTGTATCAAACCCGAAGTCGAAGTTCCGAGGACAACACTACGTAAATTTGAACTACGGTCAAATAACGACATCACACGTGAACTGGCACCCAACTCTCCCAACATCCACACCGCGGGGATGGGAGCAAATTTGGAGCCACGTTATATTTAACGTGCACCAACCCCTTGTGTACACGACGATCCTTTTTTGGATTCAAAATCGCAACCCGTTAAT
This sequence comes from Metellina segmentata, assembly GCA_947359465.1. Taxonomy (NCBI): domain Eukaryota; kingdom Metazoa; phylum Arthropoda; class Arachnida; order Araneae; family Tetragnathidae; genus Metellina; species Metellina segmentata. The sequence continues at coordinate 98,983,398 of OX375880.1, read as the reverse complement.
ATGCCAACCGATCTATCGCGTTCAAGGTATATTCAAGGGAATTTTACCTTTGGGTTCGATCCCAAACCATCACCAATATCCCGTCTGTTGCTCCAGTACGACGTTAATTGAACTACCTAATGGTAGAATTTCAGGATTTCTGAAGTATTTCGTAGTAGGAAAATTTTGGGATGCGCTGCATTACAAAAATTTCAAATAAAAATATTACTTTTGTTATTTCCTTCCACTTTGGATGTTTCTTCATGAATTCATACATGTCGTAAATAGGACCATTCAAAACGAAGAGTAAGGCTGCTTCACCTAATGGTTTCAAGAGATTGTATACATTTCGAAATGCTTGTATTTGTTCCCTTGGCCAATTAAGACAGTATATGGAAACTATCTTGGATACAGTTCCGAACCATCTACGATGCACAGACCTGAAATGAAAAAATATTATTAAATTCATTGAACCATGTTTAACACTTTCAATACCAAAGCTGATATGGTGCGTTGATACTTATTGCCCCACTGTAAAATTGGGTTTTTGCCAGAAGACAATACCAGAATACATTGGCAAAAGCTCAGCCAGCATATTTGCAATTTCATCATCCTATAGACACCTATTAGATTGCATTTTTCATTTTTTGGAACGTGAAGGCCCTTTAGAACTACCGTTTCTACAACTCATATTACAAGATATTTTTAATACAGTTATAAATTCGAAAAACCACATACCTTTACAACTAGCTTTTAACCTCTACTCCACGCCAGTTCCTCGACATTCCAAAGACAATCCCACGCCGTATACTATAACATACACTACAATTCAATAATGGTCCGGGCACCGTAGGACACGCATTGTACTTCTTCGGCATTTGAACACCGACGGCTACATGAACATTTCTAGGACAATCAAGTTGCTCCCACGCTCTGGTAATTTATGGAATGGACGAATGTTAATTCCAGGATGACAACACTCCATGTCTTGTTGCAGCCTCTGTTAAACAGTCGTATCAAGATATGGATGTAAAACATCTTACCTGGCCTGCTCTGGGTCCCGATCCAAACCCTATAGAATATTTGTGGGACGAGTTAGAGCGACGCTTACGGACCAGGGAGCCATATCCGATCTACAGCTAAGCGGGCGACATTTTTACAGAAGGAATGGACGCAAATAGCCACAGCTGTGTATCAAAATCTAATTGAAAATATGCCCAAAGGGTTGCTAGTGTAATTGCAGCACGTGGGAGACCACCCCCCTATTAAAGCATATATTATTTCCCTTATACCATCACATCTTGTCCGGTCAATTGTTGTATTGCAGTGTATAATGTCAATTGAAGCGGAGAATAAATGCTGCGGCGCAGCACTTCCCGCGCGAACGCGTGACTGGCTACTGAGACAAGCGCGGGCGCTTGATGTACTCTTTAGAAATTGAAGTCACATCATGCGCTGCTGCGAGATCGTTAAACCCCAAGTGGTTTCGACGCAGATATCACGACTATCAAGACCTTGTCGCTATTATTAATGACAAGATATTTCGTCGAGCATTCTAGCTGCTGGTGAGAATTCGTACCATCTTTACCGGTTTTGGAACCTTAGGATGGAGGTTAACCCTCGAAGTGGTTTCAACGAGGTATTTCGCCCATCAATATCCTAATATTCTTGCCAATGACGAGATATCTCGTCACCAAGATGTTGACGATTTTTTTATAGCGACATCAAGATATGGTCAATTTTCTTATAAAGACGAGATATTTCGTCCGAAAGTACCAGGTCAGATTTGCCAATGACAAGATTCATCATCAAGAACACCGCCAGAAAGGTTGATTCAAGAATCCATAAATAGCTATACTCACTCGTCTTGTATATCAGCGACGAAGTACTCAACCTTCAGATGTGAATTCCTGATTTTGGCCATTCGGATCATGTCCTCTGATCCATCTGATGCAATAACTTTCCTAACGTTAGGAAAATGTGCTAGAATAATCTGGGTGGAGCTATTGCCCGTTCCGCAGCCAATATCCATGAGAATCTCCTCAGACATATCTCCCCAGTCCAGCTTTTCTCTCCACATTGAGATAAATTCGTTCGCATCTCTCCTTGGCAGACTATTGTGATCGTTGTATTTTTCAGCATCTATATAGATCATTTTGACACCTACATAGGGTGGAAAAATATGGCACAAAATTTCAGGTGTTGTCACAAGAAATTTAGGGAAACGCAATTGTTATACAAAAATGCCACAATAAACCGTGAACAACTGGTAATATTAGGAGAAGCAATGGAGTATTTTAGACGGATCACACAGAAATACACTGCCCTACAATAATAGACCGGACGGCAGCGGATTTGCATATAACCGACTACGTTTTGGGGGGTGTTTTTCGTAGTATGGTCTGAGACTTTTGCATGTTGTTCCTGGTCAATTGAACGCCAACACCTACATCAACATCTAGAACAATCAGGTTTTTCCTACTCTCTCGCAATTTTATGGAATGGACGAATGTTACTTCCTGGACTACAACGCTCTATGTCATGTTGAAGCCTCTGTCAAGTAGTGGTATCAATGTATGGATGTAAAACGTCTTCCCTTACCTGCTCAGAGTCCCGACCTAAATCCCATAGAACATATGTGGGACGAGTTAACCACGTCCGATATCTACAGCTGAGCTAGCGACATTCTTACATTAGGAAAGAACACAAATACCCATAGCTGTGTATTAAAACCTCGTTGATAGTATGCCCAGAAGGGTAGTTACTGCAATTGCAGCACTTGACCCCCCCTATTATTTCATGTATTCATTCCCTTATATGTCACATCTTGATGTCCAGGCCAATTATTGTAGGCTAGTGTATATCTAACCTAAATAAAGGTTTTTTTCGTTCAATTTTGAAGTTGTAGTGAAAGAATAAATTAAAATACCTTCATTAGTATACGCAGTAGATTATTTTAATTGTAGTATCAGGTTTGCAGCATTCAAATAAAAATTTAATTAAGATACAACGCTTGTAGCAGTAATCACGAGCATAGGAAAAGGTAGGTAGGTAGGACATTATGGTTGTTTCGGCCATATGGTCTACTACGTTTTGTATGACATCTATATAAATAAGAATAGAGTGTTTGTTTGTACATTCAATATTTTCGACCCATTTCAAGTTTTCTATCGTTTTGGACCCTTCTGATGCCGAATCAGCCCTTTTCGCGTTTGATGACTGTCTGTCTGTATGTATGTATGTTGTGCCCTATACACGTCCACACGGTTTAATATATTTTCATGAAAATTTGCATACAGTGAATACTTATCTTCATTTAGTAAGTGGAATTGGTTACGAAAGTCTGTCTGACCGTCTTTCTGTTCTATGTTCGATTTTGTGTTTGTGTGTTTGTGTAGACATCACATGAATTGTTTTCCAGATATTTGATTGTAATGTATTTGATTTTATACATTATCTATTAGTTTAGTAAATGCAATATTAAACATTTCTTTCTTGTTATATTTAGTTGAGTTTCATGCTAAAACACCTGAGTAAGTATATTTAAATCAACCATAATTTGGTAGTATTGGAAAAATTGGAATGTATAATGAATATTACGATTACTTCTATTGCATTACCAGTACTACTAAAAAAGTAATTATTCTTCAAAGAAAAATTTTTTTATGGAATTTCAGCTCTGATATTTCATTTATTTCGAGACTTATTTTTGTTCTTTGCGCAATGAAAACGATTTCTGAATATTTGGGACAAACGATAATTTTCAACGAACGGGAATGAACAAGATCGCGCGAGCAGTGATATTTCTGTTTCTTTCGCTCTGAATTAATTTCACATTTCTAAATTTTGTGCACTTTTAGTTGTAAGTTGTGGCAACTGTGCGAGATCAAGTGATAAAAATGAATCACAAATTAATATCTTTAGAACAATTTTTTCCGACAGCTTTTATTTTGTTTTATTTCGCTGTTTTCTGTTTTAAATTGTTATTATTTGCATAAATGTGTTTTCCTTCTCATCACACGCAACAGTACCACAAAGTATTCTACATAAGAATGGCAGGTAAGTCAGAATAAATGTTCAGTAAATTTTAAATGTAGTTATGCCATTATTGAAAGAATAATGCCGTTATTGAAAGAATAATGCCGTTATTGAAAGATTAATGCCGTTATTGAAAGAATAATAACGTTTTTGAAAGAATAAAAATGTTTAAAAAATCCGAACTAGAACTTTTTAAACATTAAAAAATTCGTTGTCATAATGACAGGAGAAGATTGAAAAATTTCACTATGTCACATACCGGATGCAAGAGTGCCACAAGTAAAAAAATATTGTTTCGTTGACTATGAGTGCGAGAGCGCTCGCTGTTAATCATAATTTTTATTAATTGAGTTGAACATGAAAAGAACTTAAGAAAGGGAATTCCAAATCTCCCTCAAAATCGTCTTTTGTAGAAGTAACCTTGGTGTCACCTTTCGTCATTTTATAGCTTTGTCATATAGCAAGGGTGCGATGTATGTGTAATGTATTACATTAATGGATATGCATGTGTAGGATTTGTGTCCAAAGTAAGTTGTAGAAATTATAAAGATGGCGAAAGGTATTCAAATAAATTTGTATTCTACAAAAAACGTAAGTCATTATATATTTTGATTATCTCTTCAATTTAGAGTAAACCAATTCAAACCGAGTAAGGTCGGGTATTTTGCTAGTAACTGAATAAAATGAACCTTAATGCACTTCAAATTTGCATTCTTCGTCTTCTACAAATAGTATCACTTATACTTAGTAATACAGATTATGGATGTTTCTACCACGGTCAGATAACGAGACACCATCTAAGCTCATTCTCCAAACTTCTGCATTATGCGAATAGGATAATGAGATAAGTATAGTAGTTAAACGAATCCCCCCTACAAATGCATTCTGAGATGAAAGATTTTTTAACATTTTCCTAATTTCGAGCTGTTTTTCTTGTACATCGGATTTTTATCGCTTTCCCTCAAAATTTTCGGCTGGGTATCGGAAACTGAGATTTTGCAACATAATTGAGCAATGAAAGGTCATTTAACTAAGTAAAAGTTTATTTCACAAGTAACTATAATCTTATCAGAGTCACCTGAAAATCTTTGACTTGCATTGCTTTGATTTGGAGCATAAATCGTTGATCTTTAATACACGTAATATCACACCTCTCATAAAAAAAGTGAAAAATCCGTCAGGAAGCAATTGAAAATTGTAAATTTTTAAAATTGATATTAGATGGATCATGATTGTATTTTACTAAAGGTCATCGATGAATAATTTGAAATCATCTAAGTTCAATTAAATATTTTCTTAGAATTACTTTTTAAACACTTACACGACTCCTCTTTAAGGTTGTGTCATTTCTTTATGGCTTGTTTATTTAATGATCTCTAAATATAACTAAATGCAGCTCAATGTTGTAACGCGAAAACTGTTCTGTCACAAAATAAGTAGTAAATAATTAACGTACCTTTTACAGCTTCCTGATCATAAAACGAAGTATATTGTTTGTTTTTTAGTTCAGGATAACAAACACAGTGGAAATACTCGTGGAATGGATAACAACAATATTTATGTCGTATTAAGTAAGTGTCGTTAATGCGGACACATTCACCGCATAGCACGTCACACCTCATGCGATCTTACTAACACACTGACTCAACTCACACTTTTTTCCAAAAGGTGGCGCTGCTGTAACCGCACTTGCGGTTCGTACGGATTGGTAATTGGTAATTTTTAATTAACGCAATTTAAGCAACACCACGGGCTATTGACGACGGTCCGGGATTAATCCCTTAAGGGAAAGAACCGAGGACAACACCTCGTAATTTTGAACCACGGTCAGACGACGAGGCAACACCTGAGCTGGCACCCCACTCTCCAATCTTCCACACCAACCCAACGTGAGTACTTTCGTACACGACAGATTTAAGGTGCACCAGCCGCCTCTACACCATACGCTTACAAACATCTATGTCCGGACCCGGATTCGAACCAGGAATCTTCCGATCTAGAGGCTAACAAATTAACCACTATACCGGTTGGTCGGCGGGGTTCGTACCGAACATTATTTTCTTTAATGGTGACAGTTAAAGATTAATATACCTTTGAGTAAATAATATCTTTTAGATAAGATACTTTTCATGAAAGAACGAACACATACACTACGCTACAATAATGGATCGGACAGCAAGATGTGATGGTATAAGGGAAAGAATACATTCTTTATTAGGGGAATGTTCACCCACGTGCTGCCATTCCACTAGCAACCCTTCTGGGCATACTTTCAACAAGGTTTTGATACACAGCTGGGGGTGTTTGTGTCCATTCCTTCTGCAAGAACGTCGCCGGCTCAGCTGTAGATTTCGGACGGGGTTCATTGCTCCGTTGACGTCGCTCTAACTCGTCCCACAAATGTTCTATGGGGCTTCGGTCGGGACTCCAAGCAGGTCAGGGAAGAAATTTTGCATTCATATCTTTTATATCATTTAACATCCATATACTACCACTCGACATTCGCAGCAACATGACATGTGGCGTTAACGCCCTGGAAGTAATATTTGTCCATTCCATAAAATTGCCAGAGAGTAGGAAGAGCCTGATTGTCCTAAATTTTCATGTAGGTGTCGGAGTTTAATTTACCAGGAACAACATGCAAGGGTCCCAGGCCATAACACGAACCCCCCCCCTTCCCTTATACAACTATACAAGTTTTATGCAAATCCACTGGCGTACTGTCCATTATTGTAAGTTAGTGTATGTCCTTATTCTTTTAATGCTTAGACCCAACTTACTACTAAACACATTTCGTGGACATGGTAGCACGGTGGGAAGAGTTGCAACCGAAGAAATGCGACTGTTAATGTGTTATCTAACAATTTTTTAACAATTACACCACAATTTTTTAATGGGGTCCGCTACCTCCATAGGCATTTATGTTAAATGCACATGCTTTGGGGACATCTCATTTATTCATAAACTACTGTTTTAATATGAAATTGTTGCAGTGTATTATTTTAATTATTTTAAAGACTGTAAGACGGCTTTTTTTTTATTATTTTTAAAAATTCACATAATTATGAATTTTTTTTTAAATGACAAAAAAAATTGAAATAAAAAAGTATTTATTTTTTATCTTATTCCTTGAGTTAAAGTGTTTAAAAGTGCTTCATAGAAAATCATAAAACGTTAGAAGAGTGTATCTCACTCTTTAATTTGTGAGTAATGTGCTCTAAACATAAAAAAAAGTACATTCTGAGAAATAAGGCTTTAAACTTATTACGGACGGACGTAGCGGTAATAGTGCGTATACATTAAAAAATATTTAAAAATACCTCGAATAAACGGATTTCTACAGACGAGGTATCGTTATCAAAAGGACGATACAGGCTTTCATAAACAGAAAACATCTCAAAAATTAAATTTTTTTTTTTTTCGAATTATTGGTGGACCCCCTTCCGGACAGGAAAACTATATTTTAATCGAAAATCAAAATCCTGACATTGGTCATTTCGTTTTATAAAGAGATGCAGGCCATGCCTACGTGAGGACATTTGAGGTCACTGCAGATTTAATGTGCACCAGCCCCCAACCCTCTTTGGTTTGATTCGAACTCGTAACTCTGGTTATTAATTTGTTATTTTTCAACCCGGGGTATTTTTAATGTTCCGATACCATTTCCTTTCGAAAACTGCTTTATTTACTTTTTTTTTATTACTATTTCAAACATTGTCGTCTATATTTTAGCGTAAATATTTTATTGATATAATATACAATGCAATCCCGAAGGGATCCTAGAACAACTAAACTTAATTTTGAGCCAGGTCAGATGACCATGTGTCATAGGCGCCATTTATAATTGTATTTTGAAAGTTCTTGTGAGTTTTATATGTATCCGTTCAGTAAAGAGTGCGTTGAAGGTTTTGTTTGAAGCACTTGAAACATTTATTTTTTAGCAATAAGAATCCACCTTATTTTTCTAATTGCACTTTAAAATGAAACGTATTTCTACTGAATTTGCCAATCGAATTTCAAACAACTATCGCTTAAGATATGGTGTGCGTGGAACTATTGCCAAAACTATTGTGCAACTTTGCTTTCAGTGTCATCACTATATGATCGGCGGTATGACAATTTGTCAATCAGTCTGGAACGATCTAAACATTTCGCCATGTCGCAGGTGTCAAGAGACTATTGTATCATTCCTTTCAGATAAAATAGAATTGTGAAACAGTTTTGTTACATCCACAATGACAGATTTCAGTATATTACCTTTGATTCTACGCTTTATTTATATAGTTGAGGACGATCGATAAAAATTGTTTTCTCATGAAGACCAAATGCTTAATACAGGATTATTTTCTTTGCCCTATCTCCGTTAAAAACCTTATAAAAGCTTGTTTCCCCCCATTCTGTCTCAAATATAGTTTCAGAAATTAGATGAGGGATTTTTATTAGTAACATATTTGCATATTTAGTTTATTTTCTTCATATATTTTCCTACCCTCCTATCTCGCGTTTAATATTTTGATTACATCTTTAGATATAAGAAGCGCGATTATTTTTAGGCGCGAATCTTACAACTTTGAAGGGGTACAACTGCTGTAACAGCCAGTCTAAATTCTTTCTCAGCGCGATTCTTATAACTTTAAAGATACAACTGGTGTTCTGGTCGTAGTCGAAATTTTTTCTCGGCGTGTACATGGTACAACTGCTGTACCGGTACATGGTACAACCGCTGTACCGGCCGTAGCGTAAAGGTTAAAATTGAGCATCCGTTTTCCTGATTCATAACAGACGTTTTTATTGATCTCAACCATTTGTGGACTGAACCATACAGCCGTGCTTTAACTATCAATGCTATTTCTGCTTGTCAGTATTATTAATAAATCCTAGAAAATATTCATTCGGGTTTTGAATAAAATGTATATTTACTTTATAAACACCGTAAAACTTTTAAACATAATTTGTTTAACATGTTTACGATTCACGCTATCTTTTTTTCGATCCAGTTTAGCCTATCGCTAGTTTGGGTCTACTTACTAATATTCTAAGTAGGTGCTCGAGACACTTTTGTGGACTCGGTGGGACTAGTTCTGAACATCAGACGGGACTTGACTTATCTATTTAACAATCTAAGTGTTTCGATAAAATTCACGCACAAGATCTGGTCTGTTTTGGTAAGGATGACATATCTCATTGAGAAAAAACTGCCTCATTTCACAAAGAAAAAACGGAAATCACAAGTAGCAAAACCAAATTGTCCCTTGCACAGAAAGGGTGACTGTCTGGAATAGGTTTCTGCACAAATTCTGGGCTTTTCGGGGTAATTTTCGATACGAAATACTTTTCTCGGCTCGGATGGTGTTAAACCTCGTCAATAGCCCGTTGGGTTTTTCTGCAGTGCGTCTTTAATTAAAGCATCTACCTACCTGTAGGAGACGCTGGCCAGTAAAGGGTAGTTTTCGACACGAAACAGTTTCATCTACTCGGGGGTGTTACATTGTCATAAAACCATGATTCATAATTACGAGGTGTTGTCACTTCGGGATTGATCTCGGACTGTTGGTAACAGCCCGTTGTTTTGTTCCAGTGCGATGTTCAGTCAAAAACATACCCGTTCTATTCTTTGCTTGACTGCTTAACAGCTAGTTTCTAATAACCTTGAATTTTGATTTAATGATCAAGTTCAACATATATATCAGCTTGATTATTTATTATTTGTATCACTTGTTATACAAAACTTTTAATACTCATTGCAGTCATTATACATAAAGAAATATGCTCGTGTCTGTCAAAGAAAAAAGTTGCACGAATATTCACGAAGTTGCTGATCCAAAAGGCTTTCGAAGTACGACATTCAAGGCGGTGAAATAAAAATTCGGTCGTCCGTCCGATGACCTGCCACAACGCTTCAGACCATCCTTCAAAAGATCTTCCTCAAATTGCACTCTCAGGTGGTCAGGGATATGTTTCAACAGAGGACAAACAGAACTCAGGAAGGCTGGAAGATAAAGAACGATTATTTTGTTTCAATTTGTCTTCGATCGGGTTTCAAAACCAGCACAGCGACCGGTTATCTTAGTTATGATATTTGCGACTACGTCGGATTTATTTATTTTTTAGCTACAGGGATAAGTTTGTCCCTAGTGTAAGGATGTAAGGAGCTGTAACATACGATAGCCGCTGCACTCTAGTAGTGGTACGAGGATGCTTGAAACCACAGCGGTTCGTCATATAGATCTAGTTGTTCCAACTCAAAGTATGTGAAACTCTTGCGTCCGCAGGGATTAAAGGGATAGTAAAGTTTTTGCACTGTATCAAGACGAATATAAAATAGTTGTTTCAACATAAAGTATGTGAAATAGTTCTGGCCTAAGGTTTTAAGGTGGGAATGAGTTGTCACCGCATAAAGACAAATATAACATAGTTGTTCCCACGCTATATATGTGAAACAGTTCCGGTCGAGTTAAAATATAAAGCAAAGCCGTATAAAGCAAATGAAGACTAGTTTTTTTCCAACACGAAGTATATGAAACTGTTCGCACACAAGGTATCAAGTAGAAAATGAGTTGTTCTCACTGTATAAAGACAAACATAAAATAGTAGCTCCAAAAACCAGGTATGTGAAATAATTCCGGCCCAAGTCATCAAAGGTACAAGCGAATTTGTATACCACTGTATAAAGACAAATAAATACTAGTTATTCCAATGCTACGTATATGAAATAGTAAAATATGTAAAGTATATGTAAAGGACCAAGGTATCAAAGGGAAAAATTATTTGGAACCAATAAAACAAATATATTATTTATTCCAACGCTAAGTACGGTAATACGTTAGTTCAAAGTCCATTTTTTATATTTCTTTATGCAGATGTTTTTTTATCTTATGTTTGCTTTTGTAAAGGCTATATGCAATAGTTGATAAATTAAGTTTTAATTTACTTTTATTTCAGATATTCTAATTTATTTACAAATGTAATCACGTAATAAGGAATGAACTATTAAACCTGTATCATGTTCAAACACAATTAAATCCATCCAACCAATGAACCATCATCAGCAACTGTCGTAATATTCTTTTTAAATTGATATCAATTTGTTTTGGCATAAATCAGACTTATTTTCCTAGAATGCGAAATGAGACTTAAAATGCTTTACATACTTTACATTTTTATGTTTTTCCTTTGAAAATACTTTTGGAAATGGAATATTTCGCAGTCAAATCAAAGTAAAATATTAGATGGATAAAAGTTTGGTGTTTTTCTATTCATTGTCATTTTATTTTCTACACAAGGTTAATCAGATCTGGTAGAAAATGGATTTTATTTGAAAAATGACGTATTTTACCCTTAAAGTTTTCATCGTTTGGATAGGAGAATGTTCTCAGCTCTTCTTTACATAACACAACATCAAAGCCGATGTCAGAAAAAACCTGAATGAAATGCGAAGCAGCTAAATTTTTAGAATGGGACTCGGGAATTCCACATGGTACATCCTAGAAAATAAACCAAATAAAACTTAATTCCTTTATTAAATATACACACGTAATACTCTAATACACTTTATATAAATTATTATAATTTATTACATTAATTCTAAAAGGACCACTCTAAAAAAGTAACATACGAGTAGGTTGTATAATTTACGTCTCACTGGAAGCAATTGGGTGGACTCGAAATGACATTAACATCGTATTTTATTTCTTTTTACTTTTTTTAAATAAACGAAGCAAAAAACATAATTTTATAAGCGGTATTTTCTGCCATGCGGTAGATTGGCGGTAGTATATCTGCGGCGGAACGCGTTGTTCTTTAAATATACCAAAAGTGCTATTTTGCTTGATTTTTGCATACGATTTCCACTAGGTGACTATATAAATTACAAGGTAAGAATTCCAAGCCGATATTTGACAGTTGATTGGTCAACATTAATTATATTAAACACAATCGTCACCAAAATGGTGATGAATTATATTTTAACTTAGCCCCGATATACACTCTTTAACAAACAAAAAAATCGACGCACAAAGAAGGAGTTGTCCGCTAGCGATAAAAATTGATGAATGGGAAAACCATACATTCAAAAACAAGCGATTAAAATTTCAGATCAATTGAATGATTTATTTCAGAGTTTGACCATTACAAAGGGAGGAAGTCAATAAGGCGTTGGTCCTCCTCTCGTCTTGATGCATCAACCGGCGTGGTAATAGATTAAAAAACTTCCCGGACGGTGTCCTGTGGAATTTCTTGCCAAATTGTCTCGAACTGTCGGGATAAATGGTCAACATTCCGAGATTGTTGCAATCGCCTTCCCATAACGTCCCAAATGTGCTTTGTGAGAGAGAGATCACGAGACTTACCTGACGAAAGAAGTGCTATGAAAGCTTGAAGACAATTCATATCAACACGTACACCGTACGGCCGGGTATTATCTTGTTGAAAAGTAAGTCTGGGGTGTCGCAAAAGGTAGGGTAACACTACCGGCCGTAGAATGTCTATGCACCGCTGAGCTGTAAGTATGTAAGAAATGACTGCCAAAGGGGTTCGGCTATCAAAAGAGATGACACTCCAGAACATAACGTCCAGTTGTGGGCATGTGTGACGTGCGATAGTAAGAACAGGATCCCCACGCTGCCCTGGACGTGTCCAGACTAATATTTCAACTGGGTTACCGCGTCTCAGATACTGTCATGGCAGTTTTCCCTTTGGGGTCTATCCGACACTATTACCAACATTCCGTTGCTCCATTTCGACGTTAATTCAACTATCTACCGTTAGAAATTCAGGTTTTCTGAAGTATTCCGTCGTAGGAAAAGTTTAAAAAGCTCTGCCTTATACTAATTTGAAAAAAAAAACACATTACTTTTGTTATTTCTTTCCACTTTGGATGTTTCTTCATGAATTCATACATGTCGTAAATAGGACCATTCAAAGCGAAGAGTAAAGCTGCTTCACCTAATGGTTTCAAGAGATTGTATACATTTCGAAACGCTTGTATTTGTTCCCTTGGCCAATTAAGACAGTATATGGAAACTATCTTGGATACGGTTCCGAACCATCTACGATGCACAGATCTGAAACGAAAAAAATATTATTAAATTCATTGAACCATGTTTAACACTTTCGCTGCCAAAGCTGATATGGCGCGTTGATACTTATTGCCCCACTGTAAAATTGGGTTTTTGTCAGAAGCCAAAAAAAGAATAGATTGGCGAAAGCTCAGCCAATAATAATATAATTTGATAGAGGCCTATTGGATTGCATTTTAGTTTTTGGGGGGCGTGAAAGCCATGCAGAACTATCGTCTCAACAACTCATATTACAAGATTTTTTTTAATAACCAATAAAGCTATAAATTCGAAAAACCAGATACCTTTTCAACTAGCTTCTAACCTTCACTCCACGCCAAATCCATGCCAATCCTACGCCTTTGTACACTATAACATACACTACCCTACATTAATGGACCGGACGCCAGCGGATTTGCATAAAATCCGACTACTTGTTTGGGGTTCTTTTTCATGGTATGTCCTGGGACCTTTGCATGTTGTTCCTGATCAATTGAACGTCTATGACTACAAGAACATTTTGGAACGTCAGGTTCTTCCTATGATCTGGCAATTTTATGGAATGGATGAATGTTACTCCCAGGACGACAAAACTCCATGTCATGTTGCAGCCTCTGATAAGCAGTGGTATCAAGATATGGATATAAAGCGTCCTACCTGGCCTTCTTAGTGTCCCGACCAAAACCCCATAGAACATTTGTGGGACGTGTTAGAGCCCCGCTTACGAAACAGGGAACCACGTCCGAAATCTACAACTGAGTTGCTGAGATTCTTGTAGCAGGAAGGAGCACAAATACCCATAGCTGTGTTTCAAAACCTTGTTTATAGTATGCCCAGAGTTGATGCTACTGTAATTGCCGCACGTGGGGGACCATACCCCTATTAAAGACTGTATTCTTTCCCTTATACCAGCACATCTTGTCCGGTCCATTGTTGTAAGGTAGTGTAAATGCCAATTGAAGTGGATAATAATTGTTGCGGCTCAGCTCTTCCCGCGGGAACGCGTGACTGGCTACTGATACATCACCTTTAGCGTTGAAGCCACATCACGCGCTTCCGCGAGATCGTTAATCCCCAAGTGGTTTCGACGGAGATATCACGTCTTTCTAGACCTTGTTACTAAGAATCACGAGATATTTCGTCGAGACAAACACTGCCATGTTACTCCCGAGTTCTAAATCCAACCCAAGAGCATCATGCACAAAAGGGTATGATGCACGTTAAATCTGTAGTGGCCTCAAATGTCTTTAAGTTGCCGTGATGTGGAAGCTTGGAAAATGGGGTGCAAACTTGGGTGTGACCTCGTCATCTGACCGTGACTCAAAATGACGGGGTATTGTCCTAGGTTCTTTCACTTCGGGTTTGATCCCTGGACTGTCGCCACTAGCCCGTTGAATCCATTGAGACATTAACTAAAATACCTATCGTGAAGTGGAAGGAAAATACATTAAGGCAAAACAAGTTGCTCCTTGCCTAGAACTGGTGAGAGTTTGGACCAGTTTGTTCCCATCAGATACTGGCCACTACATGCCAGTTTGCGATGCGAAGATAAGCCACCAAATGGCTTAATGTTTGAGTAAAACAAGCGTTAAAATCAAAAGTTGGATTAAACTTAATTCATCATACCAATAGTTGTGTATTGTAAACACGTTGTTTGAGCAAACATGCTCGTTCTCACCTCCAACTCAAAGCAGTAAAGATTTTCTTTCTATTACAAAACAATTTTGCAATCTTTTTCAGGTTTATTCGTTCTGTGATTGGTAATAGCGAGTCACGTGGTAGCGAGCATTGTGGTTCAACGGGCTAATGAATTTGGAGCACGCACAGAGGCGATAAACACAAATTTATTTTTTAATTCATTCATTCATAAATTTGAGAGTACGCGCTCGAGAGTTTTCAATGGTTTCTGAAGAACCGGCAAATTCGGTTTGCCGTTTCCATAACAACAGTCGAATATGAAAAAATTAAGAAGTACTACTACTACTAACTACAACTAAGAAACTACAACAAACAACAAGGAGAAGCTAAAACATTTAAAATTATGATGAGATTTCCAATGAATTTTAACTACATGTTGTGCTAAAATATATCCTTTTTTATGTGGAAATGAGATGTTTTGTTCTTGACATTTTTTAAAACATTTAGTTTTTATTTACACTATATTTCCGTGTATAAGCCGAGAATTTTTGGAACGTTTTCTAAAGCTAAAGTACGGGGTCGGCTTATATAAGTATCCGCTTATATCACAAAAAAGTTGCAATTTTCTTGTTACTCAGGCACATGCGATAAATATCGCAATGGGAAGGGAAGTGAACATTCAATTAATGTCTAACTAGAGGTCCGGGATCAATCGAGCAGCGATCCATATGGGTATGGATTGTGAAGCAACCCCATCTCCCTCATTGTAGAAAAGTATAGTTCGCAAAGCGAACTAAATATGATTGCGTAGCAATCATCTGAGGTTGGCGAGCGATAGCGAGCAGGGGGTGGAACCCCTAGTTTAAGAAATAAATGTTTAGAAGGAGTGCATGTTTAAGGAAAAGTTTTATACATATGTTTTATTAAGTCTGGTACTCATTAGTTTGACGAAAGTTATGTATCACCAAACAAATGAATGTCGAATTAGGTAACTGAATGCTTGGATAAAACACGAAATAATATATCCTATACTTTCTAACTCAAAACAGTGGAAAGTGCTTTTTCATCAAACAAATGAAAAATCAAACAGATGTTCCATCAAATTTATAATGGTCATGTTAGTGTTTAAATCAAAGAAGCATGTAGCAGTACTCACGTTTTTCATTCTAACTTAAAACAACAACTGAAACTTTTTTCATTAAACAATTGTATAGTGAAATTAGTGTTTAATTAAATGCTACTCTTATTTCATACACATGTTTTATTTAACACGACAATTTAAACAAATTAGTGTTTATACGAACTAATAAATATCAAATTATTGAACTCAACGCTCGGATAAAGCAAACATGCGGTAATATCGTACCTTCTATAGAAAGGGACGGAACTAAAAAATTTTAAATTAATCAAATGTGTAGTGAACTCTTGTAAAATTAAATGCTTCATTGGTTTTTCACTGGTGTTTCATACGCATGTTTTATGAGTCAGGTTTAATTGAACATGATTTAATCCAACACGGTAGCATGCATAGTTTTGAAAACTCTTGTTTCATTTAAGTAAACAAAGATCAATTATTTTTTTATTTAACAGACAATTTTAAAAAACTAGAACACATAATGGAAATCAAATCATGAAACGTGCTTTAATTTTTTAATAAGTACATATGAGTTCTACGATTTTAAAATGAGAGGAATATTATGCTTGACGAGTTGTTTTTTCTGTCCATTTTTGTCTCTACAGCAAAACTTCTTAGAATTATGTTGCTTTTAATGAGAAGTTGCGGTACCTAACATCTCAAACCACCATGAATAAAAATGAAATCTACAACGTCACACTGCTTCAATTCAAGAAAATGCGTCAGTAGTAGATAGAATAAAATTATTTCTTCTATTGATGCATTTTCTTGACCCCACTTTCTCACTAACAGTAAATTATGTACAGAAATTTACAACAATAGTTTACTCAATTTTTCGTAATGGCAGCTGTTTATAATCTTGTATCCAAAATTAAAGCAATTGCTGAGTAGAAGCAAAAAGACGCAGTTTTTTTCGTCTGTGTGTAAGCCTATAACCCTACATCATAATTTTTTTTAAAGTAAACCAGTGGGTTTTTACTTACAAGAAAACCAGTACGGCATTTTTTACATCGAGTTGCTAATCTATGTCTATATTTTACGGAAGGATAATTAAATCCTTCTTAACTCTGCCATAACAATCATTTTTTACATATAATCATGAAAAGAGTTTAAAAAGAGAATCAGGTTTACTGATGTGACGTTTTGTTACTGATGTCTATGTAACATCAGTAAAAATAACTATCGAGATCAAATTTCTGATGGCATTTGTCTGATCTGCCGACGTATAATTAATCCTTAAAGTATTAATTAAAATTAAAGTTGCAATAATAGAAAAATATTAAAGCTGTTTTGACAACGGTAAATTCTCACGAATTCTCAAACCACCTAATTCATAACTGATTTATACCTATGGATAGAGACTAGTTAAATGATCCCTAAACAGTTATACTCATGCATCCTGTATGTCAGCAACGAATAATTCTAGCTTCGGGTGAGAATTCGTACTTTTTTTTCCGGTTTTTAAACCTTAGGATGGAGGTTAAACCTCCAAATGGTTTCAACGACATATTTCGCCCATCAAGGTCTTAACATTCTTGCTAACGACGAGATATCTCGTCACCAATATATTGACGATTTTTGTAATAGCGACATCAAGATATGGTCAATTTTCTTCTAAAGACAAGATATTTCGTCCAAAAAGACCAAGACAGTTTTGCCAATGACAAGATTCATCGCCAAGAACACCACCAGAAGAGTTGATTCAAGATTCCATATATAGCTGTACTCACTCGTCTTGTATATCAGCGACGAAGTACTCAACCTTCGGATGTGAATTCCTGATTTTGGCCATCCGGATCATGTCCTCTGATCCATCTGATGCAATAACTTTATTAATGTTAGGAAAATGTACTAGAATAGTCTGGGTGGAGCTATTGCCCGTTCCGCAGCCAATATCCATGAGAATCTCCTCAGACATATCTCCCCAGTTCAGCTTTTCTTTCCACATTGAGATAAATTCGTTCCCATCTCTCCTTTGCAGACTATTGTGGTCGTTGTATATTTCTGCATCTATATAGATCATTTTGACACCTACATAGTGTGAAAACATAAAAAAATTTCAGGTGTTGTCACAAGAAATATAGGAACACAAAATTGTCTTAGTAGTATATTAGACGGATCACACAGAAATACAGTACCCTACAATAATGGAACTGACGCCAGCGCATTTGCATAAAATCCGATTACGTGCTTGGGAGTGTTTTTCGTAGTATGACCTGGGACCTTTACTTGTTGTTCCTGGTCAATTGAACGCCTACATGAACATTTGGGACAGTCAGGTTCTTCCTAAGCTCTGGCAATTTTATAGAACGGATGAAAGTTACTTCTAGGACGACAACGCTCTATGTCATGTTGCAGCCTCTGTCAAGCAGTGGTATCAAGATATGGATGTAAAACGTTTTCAATGGCCTGCTCAGAGTCCCTACCTAAACCCCATAGAACATATGTCGGACGAGTTAGACCAACATTTACGGACACAGGAACCACGTCTTAAATCTACAGCTCAGCTGGCGACATTCTTACAGCAGGATTTGACACAAATACTATTAACTGTGTGTCAAAACCTTGTTGAAAGTATGCCCAGAAGGGTTGCTAATGTAATTTTAGCACGTGGGGAACCAACCCTCCCATTAAGGCATATATTATTTCCCTTATACCATCGAATCTTGCTGTCCCGTCATTATTGTAGGGTAGTGTATATTAAACGAGTAGCGTAGCAGAAACGATTTTTTTCTACATTAAAATTGACAGGTTTCTTTCGTGCCATTTTGAAGTTGTGAAAGAATAAATTAATCATTAGTATACACAATAGATTACACTCATTGCCATAAAAATTTGCGCACCGAGAAATAATTGTGGGATCGTAACGAAACTTGGCATGAAGGTACATGTCGCCCAGATATGCAAATGATTAGAAATGCAGCGTGATTGCACATTGCGTAATGCCACTAGATGGCGTTGAACTTCGTTCTCCAAGTATAAAACACGTAAGAAGAGCTTGTTTGAGTGTACTCAATCTTTTGCAAAGGAAACGCTGAGGTAGACATGCTGTTACGCCGCCATCGAAGACAATATGAGCAGCTGTCACAGTTCGAGAGGGGAAGAATCATCGGGATGATGGAAACTAGGTGGTCAGCTCGGCGAGTAGCTCGTCAAGTTGGACGTTCTGATTTGATTTTACTGTGAGGAGGTGTTGGGACCAGTGGGCAGAAGAGACGTCATTTACACGGCAACAAGGCTCAGGACGTCCTCGACAGACCAGTCGTCGAGAAGACGGTCACATCATACGAAACGCACGCGTAGAGCCAACTGCCTCATTGGCCTCTATCCAGACACAGGCAGCAGCTTCACTACGAGCCCCTGTGTCTTCCCAAACCATCGTAAGGCGCCTGTCTGAAGGACATCTGGTATCGCAGCGCCCATTACATGTGCTGTTAATGACACCCACAAACCGACGCCTCCGTTTGGAGTGGTGTCGCGCACGACGGGATTGGACTGCAACGGAATGGAACCAGGTTGTCTTCAACGACGAATCTAGATTCAATTTGAGCAGTGATGACAATCGTGTTCGTGTGTGCAGGCCCAGTGGTGAACGCCTCAATCCTGCCTTCGATTTACAGCGACACACCGCTCCCACAGCTGGTATGATGGTATGGGGTGCCATTGCTTACGATACACGGTCACCCCTAATATTTATGCATGGCACAATGACAGCCCAGCGGTACGTCCATGACATCCTTCAGCCACATGTGATGCCATTCATGGCAGGGCTCCCAGGAGCCATTTTTCAACAAGACAATGCTCGGCCACACACAGCAAGGATGTCACAAGACTGCCTCCGCCACCTACCACCCTTATATGAAATTGAATAAAATGAACCTTTATCCACTTCAAACTTGCTTTCCTCGTCTTCTACAAATAGTATCACTTTTGCTTAGTAAGGCAATTTGGAATATTCTGTCAAGGTATTAGCGTAATATGTACAATCCAATACCTTGTTTTGAGCTTCAGTGATAGGGATATTCTTCCACGGCATTTGCGAAAATTTCTGCCTTTTGAGCGATAAGCTCTCTTTGGGTACCTATTCTTTTGACAGTAATGGCGTATAGAATTTTCGTATTGATAGTAAATGCGATCATGGAGAACACCGCAACCACGCCAAACTACAGTATTTATGAATGGATTTGAAGCTATGTCACGCTTTTTTTAACTGCACTTCGAATACTTGATCTGAAGATTCCGAAGAAGAGATTGTAACATAAAACTTCTGCTTGAATTTTCTAAACTTTAGAACCAGCCATCTCAGCGAGACAAGAATTTTAAAATAGAATCTTTTAAGGTATAAGTTACGCTTATAAGATTTTTTTTTGTTTATTCCGTTATTTTGCTCCAGGGTAAATTCAACTACAAACCATAAATACCAAAACCACTACAAACGGTAGAGTGGTTAAGGTGTTAGCCTCTAGATCGGAAGGTTCTTGGTTCGAATCCGGATCCTGGTATGAATGTTTGAAAGCGTATGGTGTAGAGGCTTCTGGTATAATTAAATCTGTCATGGTCGAATGTCCTCACTTTGGGTTGGTGTGGAAGTTTGTAGAGTGGGTAGCCAGCTCAGGTGTTGCTTCGTCATCTGACCGTGGTTCAACATTACGAGGTGTTGTCCTCGGATCTTTCCCTTAAGGGATTGATCCCGGACCGTCGTCAATAGCACGTTGTGTTGCTCTAGTACGACGTTAATTGATAATTACCAATTACCAAAACCACTACCTTTCTATGTAAATAAAAATGGAGTGTTTGTACATTGAATATATGGGTGGTATGTAGTATACGGTGCAACGGCGATTTTTCTCCAAACATGGAAACCTTGATACTACGTGTAGATTTATGGAAACCTTTTTAATTTCATATGTAAGTAATCGAATCGCCAAGATGGCTGAAATACTAACAACTGGGGCCATCTTTATTTGGCGAGACAAATTGCTTGGCGATAAACATGCACCGTATACTGCATCTTTACAGAATATTTTTGACACATTTCAGGTTTTCCAATTTACTTTCGGCTCTTCTAATGCACAATCCATCTCTTGACGGTTTAGTGTCTGCATGTATGTGTGTGCCCGTGCTACTTTCAAATAGTTGAATGTACTTTATGAAACTTTGCATATTGGAAATACATTCCTTTAGTGACTGAGCTTGATTGCACTAGTCTGTCAGAATTTGGTTCGTATATTTCTTCACATAAAATTTATTAAACATATTTTAATGCAATTGTCTGTATCTCATATATCCTATTTTAGTTTAGTGAATAAATTGTTTGTAGCGCCTTTGCTTACATAATTTAAGGAAATTTCATGCAAAAAACATTTGAGTAACTATACTTAAATCAATCATAATTTGGTAGTTTTGGAGTAACTTGAAGATGTTTTGAGCTCTACAGTTTGATTGTTTTAACAGTATAACTAAAAAATAAATATTTTCTAAAAACTATTTTTTACGAAATTTAAATTTCAATACTTCTTAATTTCAATCCTTATTTATTTTCTTTCCGAACTAAGAACTATTTTCAAAATTTTTGGGACAGACGATATTTTGTAATGAAACGGAAACTCGTGTTCATTTCAAGTGATATATTTTCGGTTTTTTCGATTATACATAACTTTATATTTTTACATTTTCTCTAGTTATTAGTTGTAAGTTGTGGCAACTGTGCGATATCAAGAGATAAAAAAGAATAACCAATGAATTATTGCTCTCATTATTTGGGACAGACGATATTTTGCATTGAAACAAAAACTAGTGTTCGTTTGCAGTGATATTTCCTTTTTTCTCACTCGGAAATAACATTTCGTATTTTGAAATTTTCTCTAATTTTTAGTTGTAAATTGTGGCAACTGTGCGAGATCAAATGATTTAAAAGAATCACGAATCCTCATCTATAAAACAACTTTTTACCCGCCAAATTTTCATAGTGCAAGTTCAGAAATCGGTCTAAACAATGACCATCGTGTATGATGCGTGTTAAAACTATCGAGGTCTCATGTCCTCACGTTGGCGTGGCGTGGAAGTTTGGAAACTGGAGTGTTTGGCTCAGGTATTGATTTCGTCATCTGACCGTGGTTCAAAATTACGTGATGTTATCTGTGTACCTTTACCTTCGGGATTGATTCCATACCGTTGCCAATACTCTGTTGTATCACTTCCTTACGACGTTAATTCAATTGCCTACCTATCCTAAAGCAACTGGTATTTTATCCCCCGCACATACTATAAATTACTCTAGTCGGTACTATTTTCATTCATACCTTTAAAATAATTCCAATAGGACTTTCTTTAAATTGTAATTCGAAAAAGTTTACCAGTCAAATATTTTTTATCCTGACACACAATGAAAGATGGTAAGATCCAAGTCTAGGAAATAGAACAACTCGCACAAATATCAGGGAGTACTAGCTATATACCTATGCTTTTGTATGGATTTACATACTACGTTATTAGTAGGGGCAGTGGCATTATCTCCACTGTATATAATCAGTCAATCAATCCTCAAATGTCTCGCTCACTTGTCTTCCGTTGAAGCAGCAAAAATGTTTACGAAATATGTCATTGTTCCTTCACGACAGCCAATGGAAAGCCTGAGTTGATAAACACATGTCTGAGAATATAGGGATTTATGATGATGACGAGTTGAAAAGGATGAAGGTTTAATGCAGCAAGTTGAGAGCAGTCACTGTTTTGAACTCTTGATTTAGAGCAGTGTTTTTCAAACTGCCCAGCAGACTGAGCCTTCACCTTCGATTCCTTAAGTCACTTTTCAAAAAGTCTTCCCAAGGTCGTGAGAGGTTCTACTGGAATGTTCCTTTTGTAATTTTTATTACATGCACTGATGTTTGTAAAAAATGCAACACCATGAAGGAATCATCCGAATGAAATAAAATTTGTAGCAAATGTCAATTATAGGAGGTTATGCACAGTAGTAAAGTTTCAGAGACATCACGCATGCGTGGTGTGAGCAGTGCACTTTGAACTGATGCTAAAAGCGTATAAATACAGGGCTGTAGCGGGACGTTGAAAATAGTGCATGGTTATTTTTTAGTGGCGAACGTTTAGTGAGACCTAAGTATGCCTCCACGACTAAATAGGGTGAACTTTCAAAAACTTACGGTGTTTGAACGGGGGAGAATCATCGGCCTTCGTGAAGGAGGATTTTCATATAGCGCAACAGCAGCTCGTGTGCAGCGGAACAGTTCCACAGTGATGCGAGTTTGGAAGCAGTGGACCGAAGAGCACCGGACAACTCGGAAAACTGGGAGTGTACGACGGAAGGTGACGTCAGCGCGCGATGATAGACACCTGGTCCACATGGCGGTGAATGACCGTAACGCTTCCTACAGGCTGTTGGCAGAATTTTGGTCTATTGCTACAGGTGTACTAATGTCGACTTCGTCAATTCGCCGACGTCTGCTGCACCGTGGACTGCGTACAAGGATTCCTTTATACAGGATCCCCCTCACGCCAAACCATCGATGGCTGCGTCTGCAATGGGCTCATGAGCACAGACCCTGGCAGGCTGATTGGCAACAAGTTGCTTTTCTGTCGAATCCCGCTTTAATTTATGCAACCATGATGGCCGCATTCGTGTTAGACGCTATGCCGGTGAACGCTGCATTCCAGAGTGCGTTATCGAACGTCATAGTGGCCGAACACTCGAAGTTATGGTCTGGGGGTTTCGTATCATGGACGATCTCAGCTGCTTCGAATTTTGAGTAATTTGAATAGCAACAGCTACGTCCGTGAAGTGCTAGCGCCCGAAGTCGTTCCCTTCCTTCAAGGCATCCCTGGAGCTATCTTTCAACAGGATAAAGCACGCCCACATGTTGCAAGGAATGTTCGAGACTTCTTTTCATCCCAACACATGCAACTTCTTCCTTGGCCTGCTTATTTGCCGGATATGGCGCCTATTGAGCAAGTGTGGGGTTTGGTTGGTCGGCGTCTCGCTCGTGATCCGCGTCCTACAGCTTCAAAAGACGAACTTTGGGTGCGCATACAAATAATATGGAATTCTCTTCCACAAGCAGACATTCAACATCTGTTTCACTCCAAGCCACGTCATATAGTAGCACTTATTGCAGCGCGTGGACACTTAATGTTGTTGTTTTTGTTTGAAAATTTATTCATTTATTTGTACTAATACAAGCCGTTTGTGTATTAAATTTCATTTATTTCTGATGATTCCTTCATGGTGTTGCATTTTTTACAAACAGCAGTATAATTATTTTTATTTAAATTATCTTAGGTGAATAATCGAATTTATCGAAAAGCTCAGTCCCAGAAGATAAATATCATCAATGTAACAAAAAATTATCAAACAGCGAGGAAATATGAGGAATAATTCTCCACTGAAATTCACAACTGTTTCACTACAAGTTCGTATTGGTGGGTGTAAGTGTTGCTTTCAAACCCAGGTGACGTGATTGTTTTCCAAAATAATAAGCCTACCGACTTAAATTTTGGTATGAATAAGAGATACGGGACGTGTGTTGAGGAACATGTATTAAAGGTGTGCTCGACGCCAAAAATATATATTTCTTTTGATCAAGATGGGATATGTGTCAATAAAAATTAGCACAAATAAATTAAATGCTGATGAACTCGAGGAAACAACAATACACTACATGATTTCTATATTCTAGGATTGATAACAAATTTAAATGTTTTTTATACTTGTTACTATGCCACATTGCATGCAGAAATTTACCAATACCCTTTATGTCTATTCAATTGTTCATACTTATACAGTCGAGCCCACTTATTGCGAGCTCGGATACTGCGAAATATCGGTTATTACGACTTTTTACTGTTTCTTTGGAACTGGAATATTAAATAGTGTTAAGAAGATCGCTTATAGAGAAGTATTGGAGCGTGAATATCGGATACTGCGAAGTTTTGAGTTCTGGTAAGGAACCAAAAACCCTCTTTTTTTCACCCCAATTGTGAACGACAGTTGTTAATTTTTAGATGATGCCTGGCGTTTGGTTCAATCGAAAACCATCCAAAACTACTGAAAACATGCAGGATTTTTAGGGGGACTTGGGGACTCAGATTTCATTTCTAAGCCTAATCCTAATCCTGAAAAAAGTTCCATGTTGAAAATTTATAGGAAAGAAGAATTTTAGATGGTGATGTTACTTTTGCTCATTATGTTGATAGAGATTACAACGTAGAAATTAAAGCACAACAAGCAGACGATGGCATCACTGCAGCAATGTTACAAAAAACTTCTGTTTATTTCGAAGAGGAAGACATTAAAATTGAAGTAGACAATTAGTGACATCCAAATCTGCACTCTTCAAAATTTGCGTGCGTTCTTTGAATCGCATAACATTGTATGCGGTGATAATTTTAGTGCACTGGAAAAAGAATTATGCAACTGCATTGCAAATTCAACTGTTCAAAAGAAAGTTAGACTTTTCCCACTTATGAAATAAAGTTTTAGCCTTCGTGTAAAAATTCGTTTGCTTTAGAACATGCGGATAAGTCCATTTTTTATTATATATAGGTTGTAACGAATATCGGATATAACGAATTTTCAGTGTTTCGTGCGAATTTGCTATATTGCGGGCTCGACTATATTAGTTTAATGTATGATCTTTAAAAAAATTGGAAAGGTATTTATGAATAAATTTGTTCAGACCAAGGACTCGTTTATGTAAAAAAAAATAAAGGACAGTGGTCTCACAAAGTTTGATTAACACTATCTGAAAGGATGAATCTATTTTCGAAACATTGGTTTTTCCATGTTATTAATAAACGCAAGTTATCACCTGGGTTTGTATTTTGTTGACATAGCATCTTTTTGTAAACACTTCTTAAACCAATGACGACGAAACTTTTGATTTCGGTGCGTTCAAAATCTGGAAAAAAAATTGCTTTACTCTGAAGCCGTGGCACTTCTAGAAATATACATAATTTTGCGATACCTATTTGGAACCCTAGTAAAAGTTTTACTATTTTTGATGTATTTATTTATTTAAAAAGTAAAAATAAATAATTATTTACATTTAGTTGTTGAATTGCAATTTTCTATATCGCTCACTCCTTTCAAGAACGTCATATCTCAAAAATAGGCGATATTTAGTTATGCCTGTTTTCAGAATGCCCTGAAAGAGTAGTATATCCCTGCAATATCGTCATATCTCACCGCTCAATATTTAGCTGATAGGAGCAGAGGTATTAATTATTTTAAAAACAATCAATTTACTTTTAAACTATAAAATAATTCTCTTGAAAAATCCCGTTTTTTGAGATATGCCGTTGTTGAAAGGAGGGAGCTATAGGTTGGAAGGTTTCTTACCTCTGTAACAGCCTTGTTGGACTGACTACTGGTACAAGGTATTCAAAGCACCTACACTTCGTACAAACAACAAATATATGGCGATAGTGATGATGTAAACACGTCTGACTTGCAGAATGCCTCTTCAAACACCGTCTGTTTCTTCTACCACTTCCTCTCATCTCTCTGTTTCAACATAAGCACACGAACGTAACCGATAGCACTACGAGCAAAGCTCAGAGTGCGTTCACTGTGCTATTGGGAAGACCGTCCGTAAACGATGCGTGTCACCTAAAATGTATTGACGCGTCATAGGTTCGCCATCACTGTCATAGACACTGCCCGTAAAGAAATGGCTTCGAAACGTCCCGTACAAACTTTAAGAAGTAAGGGATAGCATTTAGGTAAGGATGCATGTCCACAAGCGTGGGGAAAAACCGTCCGTAAACGATGCGTGTCACCTAAAATGTATTGATACGTCATAGGTTCGCCATCACTGTCATAGACACTGCCCGTAAACAAATGGCTTCGAAACGTCCCGTACAAACTTTAAGTAGGGGATAGCATTCAGGTAAGGATGCATGTCCACAAGCATGGGGGAAGACCTCCGTTAACGATGAGTGTCTCCTAAAATGTATTGGCTTGTCATAGGTTCGCCATCACTGTCCTAGACACTCCCCGTAAACAATGGGCTTCGAAACTGCCCTACAAGCTTATAGATGTAGGGGATAGTTTTCAGGAAGAATACATGTCCACAAGCTTGGCGGTAGACCGTCTTTAAACGATGAGTGTCACCTAAAATGTATTGGAGAGTCATAGGTTCACCCCTAACTGCGACCGACTGTGAGTCCACCACCCGTAACTGCAACCGAAAGGCTACAGTGCGGGGTGGGCAATAAGTGCGCGGAAAAAGAGTCTTTTTGCTGTCACTGTCTGGAGTAGGGTGGATGTTTGGTCCCCTGCTCAGGCTATGTTAATCCTTTAGTGTTCTGTATATTTGTTTAAATTTTCATTAGCCAAGAATAAACGTCTTATGTTCAAAGCTTAGTTTTTTTCTTAACAAGATGCCAATTCATCAAACGAACCAAAATCCTAACAGATAGCATTCAGGTAAGGATGCATGTCCACAAGCATGGGTGTAGACCGTCCGTAAACGATTAGTGTCACCTAGAATGTATTGGAGTGTCATAGGTTTGCCATCACTATCCGAGACACTTCCCTCACCAACTTTAAGATGTAATTGATAGCATTAAGATAAGGATGCATGTCCACAAGCGTGGTTGTAGACCGTCCGTAAACGATGAGTGTCACCTAAAATGCATTGGCGTGTCATAGGTTCGCCATCACTGTTCTAGACACTTCCCACACCAACTTTAAGATGTAAGGGATAGCATTCAGGTAAGGATGCATGTCCACAAGCGTGGGTGTAGACCGTCCGTAAACGATGAGTGTCACCTAGAATGTATTGGAGTGTCATAGGTTTGCCATCACTATCCGAGACACTTCCCTCACCAACTTTAAGATGTAATTGATAGCATTAAGGTAAGGATGCATGTCCACAAGCGTGGTTGTAGACCGTCCGTAAACGATGTCACCTAAAATGCATTGGCGTGTCATAGGTTCGCCATCACTGTTCTAGACACTTCCCACACTAACTTTAAGATGTAAGGGATAGCATTCAGGTAAGGATGCATGTCCACAAGCGTGTGTGTAGACCGTCCGTAAACGATGAGTGTCACCTAGAATGTATTGGAGTGTCATAGGTTTGCCATCACTATCCGAGACACTTCCCTCACCAACTTTAAGATGTAATTGATAGCATTAAGGTAAGGATGCATGTCCACAAGCGTGGTTGTAGACCGTCCGTAAACGATGAGTGTCACCTAAAATGCATTGGCGTGTCATAGGTTCGCCATCACTGTTCTAGACACTTCCCACACCAACTTTAAGATGTAAGGGATAGCATTCAGGTAAGGATGCATGTCCATAAGCGTGGGTGTAGACCGTCCGTAAACGATGAGTGTCACCTAGAATGTATTGGAGTGTCATAGGTTTGCCATCACTATCCGAGACACTTCCCTCACCAACTTTAAGATGTAATTGATAGCATTAAGGTAAGGATGCATGTCCACAAGCGTGGTTGTAGACCGTCCGTAAACGATGAGTGTCACCTAAAATGCATTGGCGTGTCATAGGTTCGCCATCACTGTTCTAGACACTTCCCACACCAACTTTAAGATGTAAGGGATAGCATTCAGGTAAGGATGCATGTCCAGAAGCGTGGGTGTAGACCGTCCGTAAACGATGAGTGTCACCTAGAATGTATTGGAGTGTCATAGGTTTGCCATCACTATCCGAGACACTTCCCTCACCAACTTTAAGATGTAATTGATAGCATTAAGGTAAGGATGCATGTCCACAAGCGTGGTTGTAGACCGTCCGTAAAAGATGAGTGTCACCTAAAATGCATTGGCATGTCATAGGTTCGCCATCACTGTTCTAGACACTTCCCACACCAACTTTAAGATGTAAGGGATAGCATTCAGGTAAGGATGCATGTCCACAAGCGTGGGTGTAGACCGTCCGTAAACGATGAGTGTCACCTAGAATGTATTGGAGTGTCATAGGTTTGCCATCACTATCCGAGACACTTCCCTCACCAACTTTAAGATGTAATTGATAGCATTAAGGTAAGGATGCATGTCCACAAGCGTGGTTGTAGACCGTCCGTAAACGATGAGTGTCACCTAAAATGCATTGGCGTGTCATAGGTTCGCCATCACTGTTCTAGACACTTCCCACACCAACTTTAAGATGTAAGGGATAGCATTCAGGTAAGGATGCATGTCCACAAGCGTGGGTGTAGACCGTCCGTAAACGATGAGTGTCACCTAGAATGTATTGGAGTGTCATAGGTTTGCCATCACTATCCGAGACACTTCCCTCACCAACTTTAAGATGTAATTGATAGCATTCAGGTAAGGATGCATGTCCACAAGCGTGGGGGAAGACCGTTCGTAAACTATACGTGTCACCTAAAATGTATTGGCGTGTCATATGTTCGCAATCACTGTTCTAGACAATGCCCGTAAACAATGAGTGTCTCCTAAAATGTATTGGTGGATAGGTTCACCATCAGTGTTCTAAACACTGCCCGCAAACAAAGAGTTTCGAAACTTCCCGTAGAAACTTTAAGCAGTGGATAGTATTCAAGTAAGGATGCCTGTCCATAAGCGCTTTCCGTATGGGGTAGAGTGATTCCCCCTAATTTTGCATAACGCCCCTCTTTTCAAAGGTAATTTCTTTTCAAATTTTTCTGTAAAATTACTTCATGTAATATTAATACTGTCGTAATGTGTTTATTTAACGATTACCTAATTAATTTTACGTGATGTATTTAGATGGATCACTTTAAAATATTCAAAATAATAACTCAGTAAAAAACGATTTTTCTCGGCACTAACAATGTAAGGTTTCTATAGTGCCATATTGAAGTAGAGTGAATGAATAAAGAAACACGCTTAGTTACAAATTTATTAAAATACATTTCTTTGTGTATAAGCTGTTAGTAGATTATGTGAATACTAGTAGCACATATTTACTCAAATAAATATTAAATTCAGATACAACGTTCGTAAGGGTTTTTAAGAGCCTAGGAAAGCTAGGTAGTTAATTAAGACTGTTTCAGCCATAACTCTACCTTGTTATTGAATACAATGAACCTATTCTACTTCCAATTATGCATTCTATGTGTGTGTGTGCCTTCTACAAGTAGTATCATGTTTTCTTTATGGTAAGTTGGAAAATTATACACAAATAATAACGTAAGAATCAAATTCCGTAGATTGAACTTTAGTGTTGTAGAGATTCTTACGCTGGCATTGCATAAATATCTGCCCGGGATTATGAGCAGTAAACTCTCATAGTGTCTCTTCTTTCGAAAGGAATTGGAATCCAAAATGTTAAGAGTAACGTTACATTAAAGTTGCAGTTGATGAATATGTCGAAATAAATTTAGCAGATTATTCGAATTCTAGTATCAGCTTGCTCGTGCTCAAATAAATATTAAATTGTAATGCAACGCGGCAATACAAAGTAGTGGCTATTATTTATTTAAATTATTATTTATTTGTTATTATTTATTATTTCTACATGGTTTGCAAAATGTCTGAAAAAAAATGAATGAAAGAAAAAAAATGTCTAAAATATATTGCGAGTGTATATGTTAATATATTATTTATATTCCACCAAACCATTTATGTGTCATTTTAGAATTTTAATGAGTTAGTTTGAGACTTAAAAATCGTGGAACCATAATGAAATACCTTAATAGTTTCTCACTATTAATAATCAATAGCATCAATCAAATCAGTTTACTTAATAATCACCACTAATGAGAAGGATGAGTCTGGTGTTGTGAAGCTAATTTGTATACATTAGACTCTATTTTCGTCAGCAGCATCTTTAACCCTACCTG
The DNA here is from genome assembly GCA_947359465.1 of Metellina segmentata. Taxonomy (NCBI): domain Eukaryota; kingdom Metazoa; phylum Arthropoda; class Arachnida; order Araneae; family Tetragnathidae; genus Metellina; species Metellina segmentata. The sequence goes on along the minus strand of OX375880.1, from coordinate 98,952,745 downwards.
GTCAACTATTTGCTTTTCTTTTTAATTTAAAATCTTGTTTACCGCACTTCATCCACTTTAAATTAGCCGACCAACCGGTATAGTGGTTAAGTTGTTAGCCTCTAGATCGGAAGGTTCCCGGTTCGAATCCGGGTCCGGGCATGGATGTTTGTAAACGTATAGTGTAGAGGCGGCTGGTGCACCTTAAATCTGTCGTGGCCGAAAGTCTTCACGTTGGGTTGGCGTGGAAGTTTGGAGAGTGGGGTACCAGCTAAGGTGTTGCTTCCTCACCTGACCGTGGTTCAAAATTACGAGGTGTTGTCCTCGGATCTTTCCCTTAAGGGACTGATCCCGGACCGTCGTCAATAGCCCGTTGTGTTGCTCTAGTACGACGTTAACTAAAATTACCATTACCACTTTAAATTAAACAAAATGGCGGCAACGAAATGAAAAACTTAAGTTCGAAGTACACACAAATGCATGCATGCTACTACTACTACTAGTTTGCTACGATCTGTCCATTTTGGTTTTAGAAAAATCAGCCATTTTACAATTAATTTTGGTGACTATGCATTACTGTCATCGACCTTCTAATGAATAGACTGAGCAAGTGGGCGGAGTCATAGTAGTAATATATCACGTGGGCTTACAAAGACTAGTGCCGATTGGCTATCGAAGCGCATATTAGTATTTTTTTAATGAAGCTTAATGATCACTTTGGCCTGAAACTAATGGAACAAACTAATTTTGAAACCAACTTCGCTAATCTGTCAAGAGTCACGAAGCACTCTTCACAATGACAACGATGGTAAATTGTGTATGTGCTAAGTTAATAAAATTCTTATTTTCATTAATATAATAAAAATTGTATATTTGTTATTTTGTTATCTACAAATTAAATATTAGGTATAACTTATTCTTCGTATTAAATATGTAATGTTAAGTAGGACGTTAAACCATAAACGTATCTTTGACGTTAAGCCACTGTATTCAATATACTATATTCCCATTTCTACAACACGACAATGTTCGACCCCATATCGCTGCCGTGTCTACAGCATGTCTACAACACAACGACCGTTTAACCATGGCCGAAAAATAAAACCGGACCTGTCCCCGATCGAAAATTTATGGATTCCGTTGGACGAGATGTTACCACTCCACCCTTACATAGTAATCTGTGTGTGTGTTGGTTCATAATCTAATAGTTTACTTATACTGTCACATGCGTATTTCCTCTAAGTATATATACTTTCAACAAGGTTTTACTACACATTTATGGGTATTTGTGTCCATTCCTGCTGCAAGAATGTCGCCAGCTCAGCTGTATATTTTGACGTGGTTCCTTGGTCCGTAAGCGTTGTTCTGACTCGTCCCACAAATGTTCTATGGGGGTTTAGGTCGGAACTCTGAGCAAGCCAGGGAAGACGTTTTACATCCATATCTCGATACCACTGCTTTGCAGAGGCTGCAACATGACATGGAGCGTTGTCGTATAACATTCGTTTATTCCATAAAATTGCCAGTGTAGAAAGAACCTGATTGTCCAAAATGCTCATGTAGACGTCGGCGTTCAATTGACCAGGAACAACATGCAAAGGTCAGAGGCCATACCACGAAAAACACCCCCAAACAAGCAGTCGGATTTTATGCAAATCCTCTGGCGTACGGTCCATTATTATAGGGTAGTGTATAGTTTTATGTACAAATATATTTTGAAGTTTCTACTATTATATGGTTCATGGGCTTCTTTGTCTTGGGGAACATGGTTGTGTCAAACTCCTGATACCCAAGCGCCGGCATAGTGGTTAAGGTGTTAGCCTCTAGATCTGAAGGCTCCTGATTCGAATCCGGCTCCGAGCATGGATGTTTGTAAGCGTATGGTGTAGAGGCGGCTGGTGCACCTTAAATCTGTCATGGCCGAAAGTTCTCACTTTGGGTTGGTGTGGAAGTTTAGAGAGTGGGGTGCCAGCTCAGGTGTTGCTTCGTCATCTAACCGTGGTTCAAAATTACGAGGTGTTGTCCTCGGATCTTTCCCTTAAGGGACTGATCTCGGACCGTCGTCAATAGCCCGTTGTGTTGCTCTAGTACGACGTTAACTAAAATTACCCTTTCCCCTGATACCCAAGCGAAAGTTTTCTCCTTTCATCCCACTACTTTTCTGCCGACCAACCGGTATAGTGGTTAAGGTGTTAGCCTCTAGATCGGAAATTTCCTGGTTCGAATCCGGGTCCGGGCATGGATGTTTGTAAGCGTATGGTGTAGATGTGGCTGGGGCACCTTAAATCTGTCGTGGCCGAAAGTCCTCACGTTGGGTTGGCGTGGAAGTTTGGAGAGTGGGGTGCCAGCTCAGGTGTTGCTTCGTCATCTGACCGTGGTTCAAAATTACGAGGTGTTGTCCTCGAATCTTTCCCTTAAGGGACTGATTCCGGACCGTCGTCAATAGCCCGTTGTGTTGCTCTAGTACAACGTTAACTAAAATTACCATCCCCAGTTTCTCTTGTTCCCCTTTAACGACATTTTTACCTCGCATTGTCTCGTGTTTGGCGTAACTTGGCCAAAAATATGGCTCTTGTTTCATAAAGCTCCAAAACAACCGACTTAAATCTCACCACTTGTACTGCGCATTTCCTTACACCTGTAGCCGACCAACCGGTCTAGTGGTTAAGATGTTAGCCTCTAGAATGGAAGGTTTCTGGATCGAATCCGGGTCAGTGCATCGATGTTTGTAAAAGTATGGTGTAGAGGCGGCTGGTGCACCTTAAATATATTGTGGCTGAAAGTCATCACGTTGGAATGGTGTGGAAGTTTGGAGAGTGGAGTGCCAGCTCAGGTGTTGCCTTGTCATCTGACCGTGGTTCAAAATTACATGTCGTCCTCCTCGGATCTTTTCCTTAGGGGATTGGTCCCGGACCGTCGTCAATAGCCCGTTGTGTTGCTCTAGTACGACGTTAACTAAAAATTAACTTACGTCTGTAGAGCCTTCGTTTCCAGGTTGGAAATGGTAATTTTCAATTAACGTCGTACTAAAGCAACAAAACGGGCTATTGACCGTCCGGGATCAATCCCCTAAATGAAAAATCCGAGAACACGTAATTTGGAACCAGTCAGATGCCAAGGCAACACCTGAGCTGGCACCCCACTCTCCTAACTTCCACACCATTCCAACGTGATGACTTTCAGCCACAATATATTGAAGGTGCACCAGCCGCCTCTACACCGTACTTTTACAAACATCGATGCACTGACCCGGATTCGATCCAGGAACCTTCCATTCTAGAGGCTAACATCTTAACCACTAAACCGGCGCCCGGTTGGAAGAGTATCGTATTGACCTGGATTGGCATGTTCGAAACCCACTTAAAACCGTCGTGTAGGTGGGGGATCGTGTATGTTAAATCTGTCGTAACCTCAAAGGTCTTCACGCTGGTGTGGTGTGGAAGTTTGGGTGAAGGGTGCCATTTCAGGAATGCCTCGTCACCTGTTAATACAAATACAAATATTGACGACCAGCTACAGGCTCAAGCCCAACAAGGATGGTCCTTTGTTTATGAATTCCCCAATTCCCACTGACTATCCAATTGTATCTTAAATTCGTACACTCCCTTTGAATTAACTATATTTTCTGGCAACGCGTTCCAAATGTCTATTACCCTATTAAAGTAGTAGTTTTTCCTTAAATCCCGATTAAAATGTGTCTTATTCAATTTATACCCATGGCCCCTTGTTCTGTTATCCCTATTGAAATTTAAGCCCTCTGCGTCCCCTTGTTTTACAAACTTGAAAAGCTGAATCAAATCCCCCCTCCTTCTTTCCAGTGTATACATGTTTAGCTTACTTAAACGTTCATTATAGTCGAAATTTGCTAGCCCTTTTATTATTTTTGTAGCTCTGTGCTGAACCCTTTCAATTGATTCTATGTCCTTTCTCATATATGGAGCCCAGAATTGTACAGCATATTCTAGATGTGGTCTTACTAAACCCTTATATAATGGCAAGATTATATTCTTATCCCTTGAAGTTAGTCTTTTTAATGTACCCCAATAACCTATTAGCCTTTTTACCCGTAGCTGAACATTGGTGACCCATTTTAAAATCCCTGTGAATATCACCCCAAGATCCTTGACTGTTTCTCCCTCCTTTACCTTTACTCCCTGCAGACAGTACTCGGCTCCACTGTTCCTGTAACCCATATGCAGAACTTGACATTTCCCTACATTAAACGACATACCCCATTTACAGCCCATTCGGATATCTTACCAAAATCTCCTTGTAAATTTTCTATCTGTAACTTGGTATCCACTGTCCCCCATATTACCCCCGTTAAGATACAAGGTCCTTGAAATTTTCTCTTTGGGATTGATCCCTTACCGTCGCCAACATCCCGTTGTGTTGCTCCGGTGCAATGTTAATGAAAATACCTACCGTCCTTACACCAGTGTAGGATGAAGTGAGCCTATCGATGCAAGTGCGGTCTAACCCACAAACATCCGAAAATTTTATTAATACCTTAAATTAGGACCTTATTTTTTTCAACATGCAAGTTCAAGTGTTCTAAAATTGCAAAATGAATTAGTGTTGATCACAGAAAAACAATTTTTCAGAATCTCAAATCATCTTATAAATATATGAGAAAATAATGCATGCATAAATGAGAAAATATTACAAATGGTGGCAAGAAAACCACATTTATCTGCATTGAGTATGCTGGTGTGTCAGACCCCTTCCTTCTTTGACAGTCTCAAATATGTGCTTAAGCCATGGAAATACCTCGTGAAAGTGTTCAAATATTTTATTTTATCCGTAATAAGGAATAAAAAGGGATCCACGTGTTACAAGTTTGTTTGGATGCAGTGCAACCAGCCTTTATCGTTCATTTCATTTACAATAAGTAAAAATTAAGTTGATTTTCAGTTCTTTTTCACTACTAGCTCGAGCACAATGGGTTTATGCGTCGCTAATCCTTCACTGTTCCTGCCATTCAACCGAATGTTGTACTGGAAAAGGTCGTCCTTGAACTCCTCTCTTCTTTCGATCGGCACGTGAGAAACCAGCACGCAAATCGAAGCATAGAAATCTGTAAAAAATGTCTGTTAGTGTCAGTCTTTCAAACATTCCTGTTCAAACATTTAGAAGGGATAGGGAACACAAAAAAGAGTGTGTGAACAGAATTTGGAGGACTCCTACTCATGACAGGCCTGTCTAAGGAATCTGCACCACCTTCTTAGTGGTTGTCTTGCTTTGTCTGTAAGGAATCTGCACCACCTTCTTGGTGGTTGTCTTGCTATGTCTGAAAGGAATCTGCACCACCTTCTTAGTGGTTGTTATGCTAGTCTGTAAGAAATATGCACCACCTTCTTGTTGGTTGTATTGCTATGTATGTAAGGAATCTGCACCACCTTCTTAGAAGTTGTCTTGCTATGTCTGTAAGAAATATGCACCACCTTCTTGTTGATTGTCTTGCTATGTCTGGAAGGTTGGTTGGTTGGTTGGGTGGGTTTTTATGGCGTAAAGGCCACACATGGCCAAGCTGCGCCAGACACAAGACAAAAAAGTCTAGACGAAATAAAGATTGATGGTAAAACTTTATCTATTTACAATTTTGAATCAAAACTTTATCAAATGTATAAAATCTAAATAAAATTTGCGAAACCAATGTCAGATATAAATAAAAACACATTTTTATTGTAAGGATTTCCTAAAAGATCTTTTAGGTTTGGGTTTGAAACTCCAAATCGGACTAGTCTGTGGTTATTAAAAACCCTACATTCAGTCAAAATGTGTCTGACAGTAAAAATACAATGGCAGGTTGAACATAATGGGGCAGGTTCTCCGATCAATAAGTGCCTGTGGGTAAAATGGGTATGGCCAATGCGAAGTCTTGTCAGTTGTACTTCATTTCTTCTATTTAAATTTGTATTAGTGAGTCCTGCAACAGATGGTTGTATAGGGTGGAGTTTATTCTGAACTTCCTTATCCCAAGAATCTTGCCAGTTTGATTTTATTTTTGTTTTTAAAAACATTTCAACGTCTTCAAGAGGAATTGGTAAGTAGTTTTGTATCGTTGATGTCTTTGCTGCAATGTCTGCTCTCTCATTTCCGGGAATACCTACATGTCCAGGTATCCAACATAGCATGATTTTGAAATTTTGGGATTTTAGACTGCTATGTCTGGAAGGAATCTACACCATCTTCTTAGTGGTTGTCTTGCTATGTCTGTAAGGAATCTGCACCACCTTCTTAGAAGCTGTCTTGCTATGTCTGTAAGAAATATGCACCACCTTCTTGTTGGTTGTCTTGCTATGTCTGTAAGGAATCTGCACCACCTTCTTAGAAGTTGTCTTGCTATGTCTGTAAGAAATATGCACCACCTTCTTGTTGGTTGTATTGCTATGTCTGTAAGAAATATGCACCACCTTCTTGTTGGTTGTCTTGCTATGTATGTAAGGAATCTGCACCACCTTCTTAGAAGTTGTCTTGCTATGTCTGTAAGAAATATGCACCACCTTCTTGTTGATTGTCTTGCTATGTCTGGAAGGAATCTGCACCACCTTCTTAGTGGTTGTCTTGCTATGTCTGTAAGGAATCTGCACCACCTTCTTAGAAGTTGTCTTCCTATGTCTGAAAGGAATCTGCACCACCTTCTTAGTGGTTGTTATGCTAGTCTGTAAGGAATCTGCACCACTTTCTTAAGGGTTGTCTTGCTATGTCTGTAAGAAATATGCACCACCTTCTTGTTGGTTGTATTGCTATGTATGTAAGGAATCTGCACCACCTTCTTAGAAGTTGTCTTGCTATGTCTGTAAGAAATATGCACCACCTTCTTGTTGGTTGTCTTGCTATGTTTGTAAGGAATCTGCACCACCTTCTTAGAAGTTGTCTTGCTATGTCTGTAAGAAATATGCACCACCTTCTTGTTGATTGCCTTGCTATGTCTGGAAGGAATCTGCACCACCTTCTTAGTGGTTGTCTTGCTATGTCTGTAAGGAATCTGCACCACCTTCTTAGAAGTTGTCTTCCTATGTCTGTAAGAAATCTGCACCACCTTCTTGTTGGTTGTCTTGCTATGTCTGTAAAGAATCTGCACCACCTTCTTAGAAGTTGTCTTGCTATGTCTGTAAAGAATCTGCACCACCTTCTTAGAAGTTGTCTTGCTATGTCTGTAAGAAATATGCACCACCTTCTTGTTGGTTGTCTTGCTATGTCTGTAAGGAATCTGCACCACCTTCTTGTTGGTTGTATTGCTATGTCTGTAAGAAATATGCACCACCTTTTTGTTGATTGTCTTGCTATGTCTGGAAGGAATCTTCACCACCTTCTTAGTGGTTGTCTTGCTATGTCTGTAAGGAATCTGCACCACCTTCTTAGTGGTTGTCTTGCTATGTCTGTAAGGAATCTGCACCACCTTCTTAGAAGTTGTCTTGCTATGTCTGTAAGAAATATGCACCACCTTCTTGTTGGTTGTCTTGCTATGTTTGTAAGGAATCTGCACCACCTTCTTAGAAGTTGTCTTGCTATGTCTAAGAAATATGCACCACCTTCTTGTTGGTTGTCTTGCTATGTATGTAAGGAATCTGCACCACCTTCTTGTTGGTTGTCTTGCTATGTATGTAAGGAATCTGCACCACCTTCTTGTTGGTTGTCTTGCTATGTATGTAAGGAGTCTGCACCACCTTCTTGTTGGTTGTCTTGCTATGTAAGTAAGGAATCTGCACCACCTTCTTAGAAGTTGTCTTGCTATGTCTGTAAGAAATATGCACCACCTTCTTGTTGATTGTCTTGTTATGTCTGGAAGGAATCTGCACCACCTTCTTAGTGGTTGTCTTGCTATGTCTGTAAGGAATCTGCACCACCTTCTTAGAAGTTGTCTTGCTATGTCTGTAAGAAATATGCACCACCTTCTTGTTGGTTGTCTTGCTATGTTTGTAAGGAATCTGCACCACCTTCTTAGAAGTTGTCTTGCTATGTCTGTAATAAATATGCACTACCTTCTTGTTGGTTGTATTGCTATGTCTGTAAGAAATATGCACCACCTTCTTGTTGGTTGTCTTGCTATGTTTGTAAGGAATCTGCACCACCTTCTTAGAAGTTGTATTGCTATGTCTGTAAGAAATATGCACCACCTTCTTGTTGGTTGTCTTGCTATGTCTGTAAGTAATCTGCAACACCTTCTTAGAGGTTGTCTTTTTATGTCTGTAAGGAATCTGCACCACCTTCTTGGTGCTTGTCTCGTCGAGGCATCACATCGTTAGCAAAAATGACTAGATCTTGATGGACGAGATATCTCGTTGTTAAAAAACAACTTATAAGATCAGAATGTTTGGAAACCAGATTATAATCTCGCCATCATAAAAATTTATTTTAGATTCTCGTAACTTACCCTTGATGTATTTCTCTTTTGTACCAGTAAAATGTTTCTTGCGTTTGTATTTGCAACTCTTGACACTGTGTTTTCGGTCAAGTAACTGTTGACTTACGTTGTCTGTCCTGTTACATTGTTTGTATCATGGCCCTTGAGCTCACTCCTCATAATATCCACTTACTACCCACCTAAAAAGTTTTTACAAGAAGTTTTGAAACACCCTTGATATATCGCACCCCGGCAAGAAAAGTGACAACTCAAAAAAGAAAAATTTTGATGTTATGTCATTGAAAAATATGTATGAAGTGCCCCAGTGTGTTATATAAATATTCTATAGAATATAATAGAAGTTAACATCATAAATAGTTACTTAAAATTAAAAGTAGCTTATACTATTTCAATATAAGTTTTATAGTATCATTTAACTTGATATTCCTCAAATTCTGCAATTTTGAGTTGTGTCACTTTTCTTGGCGAGGTGCGATATGATGCAACGCGTCAAAGAAAATTCATAATTAATGCACAAGACGATTACGCTTTTTATTTAAGAAAAAGGTCAAAAATCAATTACTTCTAAATAACTCATCCGTTGGAAATGAATCCGGTATTAGTGATGATGGTGCTTGTGGAATCCCTATATGGAATTCGGTTTAATTTTATGTTCCCTACCACACCCTAAAAGTTTGTACTAGTACCAGTAGTTTTTAAACATCGTTTATGTGTGATGAAACAACTCAGAATATTCATAATGTAATTTTTTATGCAGACAATAACGCTTTTAGTAGAAAAATGGTCAAAAATAAATTACTTCTAAATAACTCATCCGTTGGAAATGAATCCGGTATTGATGATGCTGCAATGTACACAATATCGAATCCTATTTCCTCCAGCATTTTTTTGTAGTACTCCACACCATATTTCTTGAAGTGTGACTCAGGAATGCAGTTGTCAACGTTCTGAAAAAGTATTTAAATAATAACTAAGCAAACTGTTACTAAGAGAAAAACAAATAAATGAATATTGCCAAGTAAATGAATTTTGCAACACAGAATTTTAAAACTATGATTCTTTCTCAGATTGATAAATGTTTTGATATTTTTAATTCAATAAGTTATCTGATTCAATGAAGTGGTTTGTTTATCTTTTCTAACTGCATTTGTGTGTGTTTTTTTCCTTGCATTTTTCGAATGTTATATTTTTCTCTCAAATAATTACTACATGTTTCTATATAGAAATAAGAATTCGAAAAATAAAGATTTATCATATTTCTCTGACATGGACGTCATATTTAGCAAATCATATTTCGACTGGTAAGTTCTGTTACCTCCACTTGTTTAGATGTTGTATGGAGATTCAACAATCTGATAGCATCGAAAATTAGATGACTCCATGTACACTCATTGCCATAAAAATTTGCGCACCAAGAAATAATTGTGGGATCGTAACGAAACTTGGCATGAAGGTACATGTCGGCCAGATATGCAAATGATTAAAAATACAGCGTGATAGCGCATTGCCACTAGAGGGCGTTGAACTTCGTTCTCCTTGGAGTATAAAACAGGTAAGCAGAGCTTGTTTGAGTGTACAATCTTTTGCAAAGGAAACGCTGAGGTAGACATGCCGTTACGCCGCCATCGAAGACAATATGAGCAGCTGTCAGAGTCCGAGAGGGGAAGAATCATCGGGATAATGGAAGCTGGGTGGTCAGTTCGGCGAGTAGCTCGTCAAGTAAGCCGTTCTGATTTTACTGTGAGGATGTGTTGAGACCAATAGACAGAAGAGACGTCATTTACACGGCGACCAGGCTCAGGACGCCCTCGACACACCAGTCGTGGAAAAGACCGTCCCATCATACGAAACGCACGGTTAGAGCCAACTGCTTCATTGGCCGCTATCCAGACACAGGCAGCACTTTCACTTTGGGCCCCTGTGTCTTCCCGAACCATCGCAAGGCGCCTGGCTGAAGGACATCTGGTATCGCGGCGCCCATTACGTGTACTGCCAATGACACCCACCCACCGACACCTCCGTTTGGAGTATTGTCTCGCACGACGGGATTGGACTGCAATGGCGACAAGTTCTCAGCGACGAATCTAAATTCAATTTGAGAAGTGATGACAATAGTGTTCGTGTGTGGAGGCCCCGCGGTGAACGTCTCAATCCTGGCTTCGCTTTACAGCGACACACCGCTCCCACAGCTGGTGTGATGGTATGGGGTGCCATTGCTTACGATACACGGTCACCCCTAATATTGATCCATAGCACAATGACAGCCCAGCGGTACGTACATGACATCCTTCAGCCACATCTGATGCCACTCATGGCAGGACTCCCAGGAGCCATTTTTCAAGACAATGCTCGGAAACACACACAGCAAGGAGGTCACAATACTGCCTCCACCACATTACACCCTTCCCTGGCATGCTCGATCCCCAGATTTGTCACCAATCGAGCAAATCTGGGATCATTTGGGACGGCAATTTTTACACCCTACGAGTTTGGTCGAATTAGAGGCGCGTTTAAAGCAACTGTGGAACGAGATGTCTCAGGACATCATACGGAACTTGTATGCCTCAATGCCCGCTCGTATCGCATTGTGCATTCGCTTTAGAGGGGTTCCAACAGAGTACTAAACCTTCCGTTTCTTTGTACTTTTTTCTGCAATAAATGATAATTTTACTTTGATTTTCTAATCACTTATATCAAAGTAGTACTTACATGGGTTAAATTTTGACGACTTTTTCTTGGTGCGCAAATTTTTATGGCAATGAGTGTATGTTATAACATCATCGATAGCTAAAGATTCCGAGAAAAAGATTAATAATTCAGAAAGAATAATTACTCAGATTTCTTGATTGAGATTGATATCAATACCGCTACAAGAAAATTCTTTGTCATCCTTGTTGTCATTTGATGAATGCGCGTACATATTGAATCTAATGAAAACGTTCAGGTACCCAAATGTTGGATCCCGTCCGGGTCACCAATATATGGTCACGTGAATGCCAATTATCATATCCAAATGAAGATGTTGGCTGGTTCAATGAATACAGAGGTAGGTGAAAATGTAATACTAATACAGATACATCAAAAACTAAATCTAGTCTGTCTTTTCTCAAAGTTTAACAATTATTCCAATATCTAATTCTTTTATCGCTGCATTCTTAAGGTATTATAGTTCTCACCACGTATGCGCAGCACGAATGGCAGAAACGATAATTTAATTCGATCCATCAGCCAGAGCCACGAAACTAATTTTACATTGTGGACTGATACCATTTTGAAAATTAGTCTCGTGGAGCTTTAATACCGTTAAAATATCAGTCAAAGCTTAAATGTTGATAAAAAGGCACACCTGATGAATAATTTTCATATAAACAACATCTATAATGACGTCGTAACTCGGAAAAAGTTTTGCGCTAATGCTAGATTTGGATTAGTGAAGTTCGACTCTATAAGCAAGCATAATGATATTTCTGTAGTTCAAAAACTCGGCCACAGGGAGCAGTTGTATGGTTGTTGGAGCAGTTGTATGGTGAACAGTGGTAATTTTAGTTTGGATGGGATATAATACTTCAAGTCGATTTCGATACAAAAATGGCGCATCTCAAACTGTGATTTTCTTTAACAGTCAATGGATTGCATTTCGTGGAATTCGAGTGACACAGAAAACAATACCTGAAAATATCCTTTCCATTTTGGATCTTTCCCAATATCAACGACAGCTTGGTAGTAAGGCCCATGCAGACAAAACAAAAAAGCTGCTTGCCCTTCGGATCGCAGAAGTCTGTACACGTTCTCAAAACTTTGTTTCTGGTTCTTCAGCCAGTTGAAACAATGAATGGCGAAAACTTTAGACATCTGTCCTTCCCAACATTCAACTGAAGACCTGAAAGTGATAATGTGCAACAAAAATTTTAAACGGTATCGGGCACTTGACGCAAATATGCGCCTCTTTTGCAAGAGAGCTCTTAAGGTGTACCTTTATTTATGACATAAACGCAAAGGACCTCAACCATTTTGTGAATGAAAATATTGCAGCTACAAGAAATGACTATCATCACTTTTTGTAGCAGCAATCTCAGTACGTAGCAATCTAAGTCACGTTAAGGTATGCGGCACTAGTTTTTATGATGACAATACTTTCTGTACATACTTTGTAATGGCGTCACTTGGTGTTTTTCCAATGCAACTTCAAGCTCGATAGTTAAAACTACGGAATTATACCTCACCTGCAATTTCACACTAGCTCATGGAACGCAGCAAAATGAGAATTGTCAGGCTTCGTGAGTGGTTGAGAAATTTCCTATTGCATCGAATGGAAATAGCCCTGGGCAATGATTTCTCTACAACCGCTAAATTGCCAATCTTGAATCGCCAAAGCAGAGCCATTTTTAAAACTTTCATTTGCCATTCATGGGATTTCAGAGACGAATACGAATGACAGGTTAAAATTTTAAAATAGGAATCCTCTAAATATGATATTGCGATAATTTTACTTTTCATGCACTGATCAAAAACAGGTTTCGGCGTGTATCAATTTTTTGGAACGAGTGTTTTTATTACCCTTTTTTAAATTTTAGACTATGGCCGGTACAGTAGTTGTACCATAATTGCGCCAAGAAATAATTTAGATTGGCTAGTACATCAGTTGTACCTTGAAAGTGTTATAAGAATCGCGCTAAGAAAGAAATTAGACAGCGGCCGTTACAGCAGTTGTACCTTGAAAGATAAACAATCGCGCCAAGAAAGAAATTAGACAACGGCCGTTACAGCAGTTGTCACACACACACATTGAAAGATAAAAAAATCGCGCCAGGAAAGAATCTCGCTTGTTATACTTATAGCGATAGTTAAAAGGTTAAATATACTTTTTATAATCTGCAATTGATGGATTTTCTGCACAAAAAGACGCAGCTCTAATTTTTCAAACTTTTGGAAAATCGTAAAAAACTTTTGAACATTTATAATTCTAAGTTATGTGAAAATATTCTTTTTGATCAATTTCCTTCTTGTTTATAACCAACGATTGGAGCTACATATTTCTTGCATCAAACAAAACAGTTTCTTTTTAACCACAAGACAGTTCATGCACTTCCGAATTCCCCCAAGGATGGAGCTGCCTTCTTTTTGGAGCAAACCCTTCAATTGCAAATCAACTGCAGTTCTAAATTTGAATACGGTTTTTAAGACTGAGAAAACAATACAAACCAATCTTCGATCGATGCTAAGCTGTATTCAATCTTCGGATGAGAGTTATTAGCCTGCGCGTACTCAATCATGTTAGGAAGCAAATCGACGGCATAAATTTTCTTTAGATTCGGAAACAAGGCCACGATCAATTTGGCAGTTATGCGTCCTGGTCCACAACCTACGTCCATTATAGTCTCCTCCTTGTCAGAACCCAAATCCATGTGGAGAAGCGTTTTACCGAAGAAATGTTGAACACTGTCCATCGTTCCTTCTTTCTCACAGTAATGCACAGGATCCAGGTAATACATTTTCTAGAAAGAAATATCCATATAAACACACTTCACTAATGTGTATCTTGGCACAAAAACCGAAGTTACACTATCCTACAATAATGGACTGGACGCCAGCGAATTTGCATTAAAATCCGACAACTTATTGGTGGTATTTTTCTTCATGGTATGGCCTGGTACCTTTGCATGTCGTTCCTGGTCAATTGAACGCCGACGCCTACACAAACATTTTGGACAGTCAGGTTCTTCCTTCGGTCTGGCAATTTTATGGAATGGACGAATGTTGCACGACAAAGCTCCATGTCATGTTGCAGGCTCTCTCAAGCAGTGGTATCAAGATATGCATGTAAAAAGTCTTCCCTGTCCTGGTCGAAGTCCCGACCTTAACCCGATAACCGATTTGTGGGAAAATTGTGTCTGAAAAGTAGTGATGCGACATCGATGTATTTACCATTGATTTATTGGAGCCCATGTTTGTTTAACATCGATGTTTTTACGTTGTCGATGTTTTACTTTAGAGTGAAAAAAATAGCACACACCATAGTAAAATCTAAGAAAAATAACCGTGCAACTAAGTATTTGTCAGTGATACCGACATCTGTCCTATCAGAAAGAGTTTGATCCCTAACTGGTAGGGTAATTAGTGAAATAAGAAGTCAGTTTAAGGTGGAGAAAGTTAAACTTATTTTTTTACAAACTGTAAATAGTAAATATTAGGACATATAATATTTACAGTCCATAATATTTTTTATTTACAGTAAATAAAAAATAATTTTGTACTGTTTTTAGGGTGTTTTCCCCTCTATAAACTGATAAATAATTAATAATAGCTTACAAAAATTTTATTATGTACCTATCTAATTATACTTATAGTAAGTAGTACCTATGTCAAATGGCTGTAAAGATTATTTTCTTTTATTTTATTCAATTTAAAAATAAAAGATTTGTTAAATGTTCTTATTAATTTTTTTGGCTTTGTTTTGACAGTTAAAAAAAGGTCCAGGTTATAAACTAAGTAACACGGCAAGTGACAGATCAAATCTCCGCCCACCAGTGAACATTATTTGGTACATTGCTAAACCAGTTTTAAGAAATGGGGGGAATAAGTTTAAATATAGGTACTGGTATTTAAAAACATCGATAGTTTCTGGGCGATGTACTATCAACATCGATGTTTTAATTTTGAAAATCGATGTTTGGCTGTTGATGTCGCATTCCTATTCACTACCACTTTTAACAACTTTCAAAAGATACTTAATAGTGACTATGAGTCTCATCAATATTTAAATTACATATGATCCACAGTCAACTAATAAACATGATAACTTTTCATTTATATGAGTAGGTTATCTCGAAACGTATTTACAATACTTTGAAATCAACTTTTAAAATATGATCAACAATCAGCATCAGCATTTAAATTTAATTACATTATAATCTACCATAAGAATGAATATACTTTTAACTTGAATAATTCAATAATTGAAATATGGAAATACAATAGTGACAATACCTCAATCAGCTTATGATGATATTATATAATGTGTCATCAACCTTTCCAAATAACCCAGTCTACTTGGAAACACGTCAGCAACTATCTAGGTAAGCCGTGTTATAGTCTTTTCCAAAACAGTTTCGAAGTACTGTTGTGCTTAAGTTATCGCACTAGCGAGCTATTCCAACACAAACTCTGCTCTGACGATCTTATCAAAACTTTTTCAAATTCCTGACGTAGTTAAGTGTTATCGCACTGGTTTGTAATTGAAAGCAAAATCTGCTCTTATGAGGGTATTAGTAATTAAATGTTACTTGCTGTAGAAGAGATGGATGATTAAGTTAAATTTATCGAAAATAGTGGTTAGTATTAATCGTGGAAGTGCCAATTATTTAGAAGTTCATTCCCTTTTTCAAGAGAAAAGAAGGGGACTTCTATGCAATAAGAAGATATCCCAAGCAAAATGATCATTGAGTACATTGAATGTAAAAATGATGCAACCTGGTCGTCGAAGAGGAATTGAGGGATGATACACAAGTCCAGATGATCGGGTGTTTAAGTCCTTTTTTTGTAGATTCTCAGTCTAAATATTAAGATACAAGAACAGGTGTATATCAGGAAAAGTCCACAATATTGGATCTCTTTATAGAGATTTATGATTGTGAGTCACCGACTCCAGCTTTCTAATAGAGAAAAGGTTGATGTTCTGGGTTAATGGTGCAGGTGCCACTCCCAAAGACAGGAATCTATTACGGAAAAGGAGTGACTCTACTCCTACAGTCTAGGATGACTGGAGAAAGAGAGTGGGAACTCAGCGATGTACTCAAAAATGAAGGGTGGAATGGAGTACCAGGCCCACACCCCAATATAACCAGGAATATAATTCCGTGTTATTCCTTGTTATATTGGGGAGTGGGCCTGGTACCCCATTCCTTAATGCACTCTAAAACAAAAAAAATCGACGCACCAAGAAGGAATCATCCGATTGCTTTGAAATTTCGTATGCAAAAATGTTTTGACCAAATACTCAAAGGATTAAAATTTGGTGTCCAATGAATGAATAGTGCGATCTCCAGCGCATCGGAACTGCGCATCTAGCAGATGTATATAAGGAGTTGTTCTTGAACTGTTGTTAAACATTTCTGCAGCATTACGATTTAGAATACCTTTCAACGACTGAAAAAATGCCTCGCCGCAGGATTCGAGCTCATTACGAGCAACTTTCAGAGTTTGAAAGAGGTCGTATCATTGGATTGAAAAAAGGAAGGTTGGGCAAATCGGAGAATCGCTCGTCATGTGAGTCGAAGTGATGCGGCGATTAGAAGATGCTGGCAAGAGTGGGTGGACAGTAGCAGATTTCAGCGTCGTGATGGTAGCGGTCGACGTAGGGCCATAACGGAACGCGAGGACAGAGTGATTTTCAAATCAGCTGTCACAGCGCCTGATTCATCGCTATCAACCATCAGTCGTGCGACCCACACACGAGTGTCCATCATGACCATTCACAGACGGCTGAGAGAGCGAAATATCTACGCTCGTACCGACCGTTACGCCACCTGCTACTCACGCCTGCACACTGTCGAGCCAGATTACAGTGGTGCTTGGCTCGATCAGGCTGGAATGATGCTGACTGGGGACGTATAGTCTTTAGCGACGAATTCCACTTCCAACTGTGTCCTGACGATCATCGAAGACGCGTCTGGAGACGCCCAGGGCAGCGTGCCGATCCTGCTTTCACTATTGTACGCCACACGGGTCCTCAACAGGGAGTTATGGTCTGGGGTGCCATTTTCCTTGATAGCCGGACTCCTTTGATCGTCATTAGAGGTACACTTACTGCACAGCGGTACGTTGACGACATTCTGTGACCTGTTTTGCTACCGTTCCTTTCGCAGTACCCTGGGCTTATTTTTCAGCAAGACAATGCCAGACCGCATACGGCACGTGCTGCTATGACCTGTCTTCAAGCTTGTCAAACACTTCCTTAGCCAGCCAGATCACCAAATCTCTCTCCCATCGAGCATGTCTGGGACATGATGGGAAGGCGACTGCATCCGGTAGGGAATGTTGATGACGTAGTCCGACAATTGGACCAAATTTGGCACGAAATACCGCAGGAGACCATCCGTGAGCTTTATCGGTCTATGCCACGCTGTGTGGCAGCTTGCATATGGGCTAGAGTCGGGTCAACACCTTATTGAGCTCTTTACTGTAACTCTGATATAAATCATTCAATTGTTCCGAAATTTTAATCATTTTCTATTCTGTACATAATTTTCCTATCCACTAATTTTTGTCTCCATCGGACAACTCCTTCTTGGTGCGTCGATTTTTTTGTTATAGAGTGCATAACCATGAACAACACTGGATTATAATGATCTTTGCAACAAACATTTACCAAGTACTGATGTACTTTAGGCACCGCAGTGGTATGCTACCCCCCCCCCTCAAACGAAAATGTGTTCTATTTCATAGATATCAGCAGTAATGTGCATTCAAGAATTAAAATTTTGGGAGGGCCGTCGCAGGATGGAAAACTGGGTTTTTTCGTTCGATTCTTAGACGGTTTCCCGAGAAAGTACAGATCAGAAAATTACGAAATTAACATGGTTTGTTCTTCATCGTGTTCCCTGGACGACAATTTTGAAGATTTTTTTTCCAATGCAGCTATTAGTTTAGGGTTTATTAAAGGTCAAAATTGAAAAAGCGAAATTTCTAACGCGAGTGAGGAAAAACGTTGATATTTTCTGTCGTGATTTTCTTAGAGTACCTCTAAACGTGAATTTTAGCAGCTCGTCGAGTTTTTTTAGGAATTTTAATTTGGTTTCGGACATTATTTTTTTTGAAATTCCGGAAAAAACGGGTCATTTTCGTTACTTTTTTGTTAAAACTGTCATTGTTGGCGAGCGTAGGTGAGCAGGGGATGGAGCCCCCTAGTAACATGAAAAATCGAGCTGTTACCTTGCGTTGGCGCTCTGAGCTAAGTCTCGTCCGACCAAGTGCGCCAGACTAAGGTTTGTAGAAGGGGCGCCATTAATAGTTTTCCAGTATCTCTTGCAAATGGGCTCGAATGAGCTGTCCGTGGCGGCCATTTTGTAGTGTTTTGAATGATTCATTTATGAAGAGGTCAATTAAACAGGAACTGATTAACTAACTTAAAATTCGGTTCATTTACAAGAAAGGTATAATTTACAGAAACGTTTTTACAAGGACTGGGTCACTGTTCACCGATCTGTAACCTAGGTGTTTCACTAGTCAGCTGCTGCGTGAAATGATTTTTGCTTGGCGGAATGACCATCTCCGAGAAGGTTTTACGCGCGTTATGGCTCGAAAAATTACCAGAATCCATTCAAAACATTTTGTTGGCGAACGTAGAAAAGCTTGACAATCTTTCGGTTATGGCTGATAAAATTCTGGAAATGAATCCTAAAACGGAACTTTTTTCTGCAAATCCCAATAACTCAGAAACAACCAGAATCCTCGAAAAAATTTCTTCTTTAGAACAAATCTCTGCTCTGAGCCTTGACAATCTAGAACTGACATTCGTGTTCCAAATATGAAGCGAAATAGAAGTCGATCGTGAAAGCGATTCAATCCAGATGACAAATACTGCTATTACTAATTCAAGGGGGAAGGTTCACACTTTTGGACCAAAAAAACCCATTTTTCAATTTTTACATTTTTGAAAAATATGAACTTTTGTGCTTCTACTGGTGTTAAAGTTATTTATACAGAAAAACAGAAGTATTTTTAATACATTTAAAAAAATTGTTTACGATCTGTCAAATGCTGAGTGCCACGCCCACTACTATCACAACAAACATCTTGCCGTGCTTTCTAAGCCTCTCTATTTTTTTAAGCACTCATTTTTAAATAGTACTAGGGGGCCCGCCCCCTGCTCGCTTCCGCTCGCCAACCCCCGGAGGATTGCTTTGCAATCCCCATTGGTTCGCTGCGCGAACCTATGCTCGCTTCGCTCGCATCAATGAAGACACGTGTCCTAGAAGAAGGGATTGTTTAAAAAATATGATATTCCAAAAAAAAAACATTTTTCAAATCTAAATTTGCAGAAAATATATATACAGCACCTCTAAAATCAGAATTCAACTGTACACTTTGAGCAAATTTTGACTAAATGTGAGTACTAAATGTGAGCACCTTCCCCACTTTTTCATTGAGTTGTCGAAAGTTGTAGTGCAAGCGTCTTGAACTATAATTGTTGGCCCTGAAAAGGATCGTTTTTTAAATGGCCCTGTAAAGATCCTCCGCTTTCTTTGATTTCTTAATTATAAACTGCAACGGCTCGACTAAAATTCATTTTTTCAGTAAAATTTCATCCGATAAAGCTATAAATTCAATTCAGGCGCGAGGCTTCCCGGTAAACAAACAGTAGTACAGTGTTGCCAAAACGCGATAACAAATAACGTCTTTTTTGCGTGCCACGTAAGAGAATTATATATATAGATGAGTGACAACGTCTAGAAGACAATATACAGCAAAAATTTTTGAGATACATGGTCAA